>WEKX01009979.1:13733-25274 GCA_013390025.1 Pitta sordida | reverse complement strand
TAATTTATTATTAATTGATAAAGAAAAATATAATTTTAAATGAAAATATGCTTTTAATTCTAAACAAATAGCAAGGAATTGCTTGAATATTTTTCGCTCATTATAAAAATGTGTAAATGCAAGGGTAAACATTCCATTAGGAACTAGAAAATCAAAATTATGTCTTCCCAAAGAAACATAATTTTAAAACTGACAATTATTGCCGTGTTCTGATATGCAGAAAAAGTACTTGATAAAACCAAGAACATTAATCATGTTCCAAATGGCTTTTTTAACTTTACAGAAACAGTTTTAATGGGTATTCCTCCTCTCTAATTTTAAGTATTATTTCTGGGGAAGTAATAGATTTTGTTCACAGAGTTTTAAATCTATTTTTTTTCTATGTATCAAAATAGTTCAACATGTGAAATCTGCTTGGCTAGTTGATAAGTATTACTGGTTGATAAGTATTATTGTATGTGTGTGTGTGTGTGTGAGATACTCAGCTGAATGTTTCTGTTTTGTTTTGGTATTGTCATGAAGTTATTTCTTGTGGAGAACTTCCTACACCTCCAAATGGAAATAAGATTGGAACTCAAATCACATATGGATCTACAGCTATATTTACGTGTGACTCAGGATACATGCTAGTTGGCTCTGCAGTGAGGGAATGTCTGTCATCTGGACTCTGGAGAGGAGTTGAGACCAGATGTTTAGGTATGGGTACTACTGTCATGACTTTCCTATTTTGTTCCTCTCTAGCAGACAAATGTAAACAAAAGGATCAGCTTGTCTCTTTCTGTTAGCAGAGTCATTAAAGAGAGCTCTGCATGTGTGTGACTAGGCTGGGTTGTTTTTCTTATAAAGTTATAACTATGGTTACCTTTTCAGAAATTTTAGTATCTTCCTAGTATGCAAAACCTGTTACTCCGTGTCTGTATATGTCTTTAAAGTAGAACTGTACATAAACAGCAAAACAAACTGATTCCTTATGTTTTAGTTTCAACATATATCCTCAGTAAAATATCTGTAAAGTAGACCTGAACATACTGGTGTGTTATAGAATTAAACTGTACTCTTGAAAAGATACAGAAGGAGGAAAAACCATAGGTTGGTGGAGACCTTGATAGGACCACTGAAGCCATATTTCTGAGAGAAAGTCTCTATCTAGACACTATTTATAGAAGTTGACACTTTACTTGTTTAGGCATATTCACCTGTTTAAAGTACTCAGACAACAGTCCCTGAATTATTTATGACTGAGATGAACACTTGAAACAATTTCAAGACTTATTTCCGATTCTTGTGTACCTTGAGCTGGTTAATTGTAGAGATGATGATTCTAATTCTATATGCAATCAAAAATATAATTTCAGTTGAAATCATAGCCATGGTAGCATTCTGATTTAGAATGAAATGTATATCACATTTTGTCATTTGTGGAGGCATGTGTATCTAACAGAATATCCATAAACTCAAACTTTCAGAGAATCTGAACTAGTATGTAAATTAATTATAGGGGTGTGTTGCAATATTTTTTGTGCAGATTACCATTTACCTTTTTAAACTACTCTCCATCAAAAATAATTTTCCTTCTGCAATACAGCATTTTTTAGTGAAAATCTTCATTTCAGTGAATGACTCATGACTGAGCGGAAGTGTTGTTTATCAAGGTGCAAGTCTGAAGCTGGAATATTCCGTGACACACAGCTGAGAGTGATAGAGACTTTGTTTCACTTTTACAGTGGAAACCATTTAGCAGAGAAGGGGGAAAAAGTAAAACATCTTCATGTTTGATATTCTTTTACTTCTGAATTGCTGGCAATTTTAGAATACATTGTTTTAAATCTCAAAGTTTTGTGTTACCACAGTATCGGTCTCTGTACGCGTGTTAGATGGTGAGTTGGACTAGATGATCCTTGTGGGTCCCTTCCAACTCATAGTATTCTGTGATTCTGTGATTCTGTGATTTGTGTAATGTGAAGGTTCTTCGTTTGTCTATGTGTTTTTGTTTATTTTCAGTTTGTTTTTTATTTTTACTGATTTGTCTCCAAAAGTTACAGCTATTCAAATCTGGAGAAATGTAAAAATTTTGCACAAAGAAATAATCTAAAAATAGCCAATTTGCCTGATATTTATGAATGGCATCATGTAAAGATACTTGCATCTAAGAATTTTGTCAAAATAAGTTCATGCCAAGGGAAGATCAGGATAGACTGAATTCCTCCTACATTTGCCTGTAGAAACAAAATTACAATAAAATATTAATAACAGTAAAAAATTGTGCAATCTTTACTTGCAAATTAAAAGACGGCTCTGCTTCTCAGAAGAGATCACAGAATCACAATTATTATTAAATCCATACACTAACAATAAATAGTTAAGAAAACAACTATATATTTACAGGGGGAAACAGTAATCTAAAAGATACTTTTTGAACCAGACTAATAGGAATAGAGTAAATCTTGATTTGTATATATTCAAAGCCTTATTAATGGGAAATTGCTGAAGATAACATGAATAAAAGTTTTACACACAGAAATAGACTGCAGCACACGTCTTTGATTACAAGTAAACCCCCCAAATTTTTAAAAGAGAGAGAGCAGTGGCTGGCAGATTGCTCTTGCAACAATATAGTCTTCTATGTTACATCACTGTGAAGAAAGGAACTTATTGCAGACTCAGACTAGTTCAGTTCAATTCTTGTTTTTCACAATTCAAATTCTTTTACAATTCTTTTTACAATTAAAATTCTTGGTTTTTTTCTTCTTAGTTTGTGATTTAAGATAGAAATGTGGGTTCAGCTAGTTACAAATCAGAAGAAAGAAATGTTTTTTAAGAAGGCTGAGAAAGAAAAGAGAAAATGTTGCAAGGTGAAGGAAGTTGAGGACATTTAAAAAATATTAGAATGCGAAAGAAAGATGATAAAATACAGCAGGAAGATCTACAGGGTGGGCTATCTTAATGGTTCAAGAAGTGAATTTTTGTGCAACTTGTCAGTAAATTCTGATGTTTGTTTTCAATTGCTGAAAAAGAGTAAGAAAAAAGAATAATTTCACTTTCTGCATCTAAAGTTTTTTCCTCACATATCTGAATCTTTTTTATAATTTATTCTAGAGCCTTTCCATTTTTGACTGCTGAAAAATGTAGCTATGTTTGAACTGAGGTGGTTGCTGTTGTTTTTGTGGTTTAAGTTTTGAAGATACTCTAAGACTAGACTTAGATGAAATTCATTAAATCCTACAGTATAACATAATATTGTTTCCCAACTATTTTGTTAAAAATTCAAGGTATTTTTTTCAAAAGTGTTACTCAAATTATTTCATTTAATTGCAGTGTTAGACAACTTGATTTTCATTCCAGTTATGTGTAATTTGAAAAAATTATGAAAGGTAGAATAAAGAAGAATCTAAGTATCTGCGACAGGACTTAAAAGTAGTTTGTGGTGATCTGAATCAAATATAGACAAGAACTAGAACAGAGGTAAACTTTAAACACAGATCTCTTTTGTCTTTCTTTTTTTTATTCTGACTTTTTTTTTTTTTTTTTTAATAAAGACACTGAGGAGTGATATTGGATATCATTGGAAATACTTATGGATATTGAATTTATTGCAAAAATCAAAACACTTAACACAACTGTGCTCCTTTCTGAATCTCACTTTTTTTCTTTAAAGAATACCTAAATGACAGTGTAGTACCCTGTGAGTAATCACATTAAATAATCCCAGTTTTATTACAATGTGGTAAGAAATTGAGTTCTGGATCTGTATTCTTGTTCTTCACAGGTAGTGAGAAGAAACATTGTTCGAACTGAAAAAATAATCAAAACAAAACAGAATACAGTTATACCTCCTCCATCGCGAGGAAAGGGACAGGCCAATGCTGTCGCGAAACCCTAACCTTGCAAAGAACTGCAGGTCATTAATATGCATGCAGGCCATGCCCATTGCCCTACCCCCCAGAACTCTGCAGGGCTCCGGGCACTTTTTTGCTTATCCCCTCGGACTCTCTGAGGACAGGGCAGCAAAGGGAACCGTTTCTGAGCCCCCTCTGACTCAGGAGACCCCCGCCACCCCGAGAATCAACTGCGCCGCAACTGTGTGCTCACAGCGCAAAGCCCGGTGTCACTACCCCCTCCCCTTCCCTGGCGCTCACGCCCGGGCAGCACGGCCCCGCGGACCGGCGCGACCCCGCGTGGCCACATGGTGCTGGGAGGCCCCGCGGCGTGGCCCGCGCCAGCCAATATGGAGGCGCCACACCGCTGCTCCCTCACCCCGTCCCCGCGCAAGCTGCCAGCCACTTTCCTGCGGCACTGCCCTTCCCCCCCTGTAGCCATGGAAACAGTAATGCGCACCCGTGGGGGAATCAGTTCCCCAGCTGCGTTCAGAGTAACAGGGGACAGCGTGACTCATGGCCCTCCCCATGGTGCTGGGCCAACGCCACCCCATGGGGAGCTCTGGCACCGCCCCTCAGTGGAGCAGCAGCACTTCACTATGCATGTGCAAGCCGCTAAATTTTGCAAATGGTGGAATCAAAACTGCGATAAATTCACATCGCAAATGCGCAAGGTTGTGAAGGAGAAATCGCGATACAGAGAGGATTCACTGTAGGGCTTTGGAAGTTATCCTGTTGCCAAATTGTTTAAAAATATTTTATCATGAAAAAATATGAGATTAAAATTATTTTAATTATTTTAAAATAAAATAACAGGCAAAGATAAAAATCATGACTATTGTGTCCCCAAGGTTACAGACTGCCTCACAACTTATTGTGCTTGGACCTTTTCTATAGAGAAAACACTGAAACAGTTTCTGGGGAGTCTGTTTACTATATCCTCGAGAAACAATCAGAAAAAGAACAGATTTTTACTGAATACCCTACTTATAAAAAGAGACCGAGAAATCTGCAACTGAGAAGGAGCAGGGCCAGCGGGACACTACCCCTATCCAATTGGGCAGGTGTTCCACCCCATCCCAGACCCAGCCACTGGGAGGAAAACTTGCCCCTACTGCTCACCTCCAGTGAATTAAAAAAAAACCAACAAAATTCTGGAGAAACACTGGGTCAGAGATGCTGCTGGAACAGAGTAATGGTTGCGTAGAACCTGTGACAGGTCCTACAATCCTAGACATGAGCCAACACTGATAGTCTTGCACTGCTGAGAGCTAAATCAGCTACCAAAATTCCAGTGATGCATGGTCTTCTACATGTTGTTTGTACTGGCCACTACCAGCACCACCTGTCCTGGAGGCTGGGGTGGTGGTGAGGCAAGGGATGGATACCACAAGTGTTTCTTTCCACAGCAAGGCCCCCCACTCCTGCTGGCCACAGTGTAGGGCTTGCCCCTCCCCCAGCTCACAAATGAAATGAAGAGAGGCGACCATTCACAAGCACAATGTTGGCTTCCTACAGGAAATTAGGCTTGAATTCCCTGCTGGCTGTTGAGCTGGGCATTAGACTCATAGGTGGGACGCTCAGAGCACCTGCTTGGCCAATGACTGTGCCAGCGCTGTTCCCACGGTGATGGGCTGGCCAGGCGCAGTCAGCCACTCCCCCTCTTCTGCCTAAGCTGGGGAGGGCAGTCAATGGGCTGTCCAAGCGCAATGCAAGCTGTGTTTAAACATGCTCTCATGGGGTCCTGGTGACCTGCGGTCCCGGGACTATACGCCCCGTCTCGGTCCGTCTGCCAGCCCGGCAGTGAGGCATTGACCTAAAAAACAACTTCAAATTCCTGCTTGCTAAAAAACCAACAAACCCTCCCCCACCCTTCCCCACCCCCGTGCTGAAAGGAGATGTCCCAGTCTGTGTCCCGTGTTACCATGGAGGATAGCTGCCACCCAGCTTAAAAGCCAGATGCATTCCAGCTTAATGGGCTATTTTGTCACCTTTTCTACAAAGCTTTTGTTTTTACAGTACACATTAGCTGAGGCTTTGTTTTGTTTGTTTGCTTTTTTTTTATGAAAGCAGGAGTTCACTTAGTTTTTAAGCTCAATTTCTGGAACAAGTTTGTTCACTTTAGACTTGAGTGTACCTAAATGAGTTTACGTGGTGCTGGAGTCAAACATGGGCNGGCCCCCCACTCCTGCTGGCCACAGTGTAGGGCTTGCCCCTCCCCCAGCTCACAAATGAAATGAAGAGAGGCGACCATTCACAAGCACAATGTTGGCTTCCTACAGGAAATTAGGCTTGAATTCCCTGCTGGCTGTTGAGCTGGGCATTAGACTCATAGGTGGGACGCTCAGAGCACCTGCTTGGCCAATGACTGTGCCAGCGCTGTTCCCACGGTGATGGGCTGGCCAGGCGCAGTCAGCCACTCCCCCTCTTCTGCCTAAGCTGGGGAGGGCAGTCAATGGGCTGTCCAAGCGCAATGCAAGCTGTGTTTAAACATGCTCGCATGGGGTCCTGGTGACCTGCGGTCCCGGGACTATACGCCCCGTCTCGGTCCGTCTGCCAGCCCGGCAGTGAGGCATTGACCTAAAAAACAACTTCAAATTCCTGCTTGCTAAAAAACCAACAAACCCTCCCCCACCCTTCCCCACCCCCGTGCTGAAAGGAGATGTCCCAGTCTGTGTCCCGTGTTACCATGGAGGATAGCTGCCACCCAGCTTAAAAGCCAGATGCATTCCAGCTTAATGGGCTATTTTGTCACCTTTTCTACAAAGCTTTTGTTTTTACAGTACACATTAGCTGAGACTTTGTTTTGTTTGTTTGCTTTTTTTTTATGAAAGCAGGAGTTCACTTAGTTTTTAAGCTCAATTTCTGGAACAAGTTTGTTCACTTTAGACTTGAGTGTACCTAAATGAGTTTACGTGGTGCTGGAGTCAAACATGGGCTTAAACTCTGCTAGTCTGGCTCCTGTAGGGTGCATCCCAGAGCCTGCAAAATTCCTAGAAAATGCAGCATGTCCTCAGCACCTCTCCTCAGCACCCAGACGCTGCTCTGCCAGTGCACCGTCAACAGCGTTACCATGGTGACAAGGCAGCCACTGGGGCACTGCTCTCTCATGTTTAAGTGCAACAGAGCTATTCACGGCCGGTCCTAGCCGCCACTGTGCCATGCAGGTGTGTCCCCTGGGAGGGAACATGACAAGCAGAGCTCAAAAGCCCATATAGCCCGACGGTGCCTCCTCTGCCCACTGCAGCTGCTGCATGGGGCAGAGGAAGCTGGCTTCGCTCCCCGAGTTGTGCGAGGAACTTCCAGGAATGCCCCGCAGCCACTCTGGAGCTGGGTGGGGGGCAGGCTGACCATGTCCAAATTTGCATATTAATGAGCCGCTACTCTACGTGGATGGAGGGCTGCGTGGGGAAGGGTCAAGACCCACAGTACCATGGTATAGGAGGGCCAACTATACTAAACTTCATATGCTGTGTCTTTGTCTGCATTACACAGAATCACACAGAATTAGTAAGGCTAGAAAAGACCGCAGAGGTCATAATGTCCAACCTATCACCTGTTACCTAACTTATTGCCATCCTGTTACCAACACGCCATATTTATCATGCCACTGAGTATATCATCCAGTCTTTCCTTAAACACCTCCAGGGATGGTGACTCCACCACCTCCTTGGGCAGCCCATTCCACTGAGAGACCACGCCCCCTGTGAAGGAGCTCTACCTAATGTCCTGTCTAAACCTTCTNTTACCATGGTGACAAGGCAGCCACTGGGGCACTGCTCTCTCATGTTTAAGTGCAACAGAGCTATTCACGGCCGGTCCTAGCCGCCACTGTGCCATGCAGGCGTGTCCCCTGGGAGGGAACATGACAAGCAGAGCTCAAAAGCCCATATAGCCCGACGGTGCCTCCTCTGCCCACTGCAGCTGCTGCACGGGGCAGAGGAAGCTGGCTTCGCTCCCCGAGTTGTGCGAGGAACTTCCAGGAATGCCCCGCAGCCACTCTGGAGCTGGGTGGGGGGCAGGCTGACCATGTCCAAATTTGCATATTAATGAGCCGCTACTCTACGTGGATGGAGGGCTGCGTGGGGAAGGGTCAAGACCCACAGTACCATGGTATAGGAGGGCCAACTATACTAAACCTCATATGCTGTGTCTTTGTCTTCATTACACAGAATCACACAGAATTAGTAAGGCTAGAAAAGACCGCAGAGGTCATAATGTCCAACCTATCACCTGTTGCCTAACTTATTGCCATCCTGTTACCAACACGCCATATTTATCATGCCACTGAGTATATCATCCAGTCTTTCCTTAAACACCTCCAGGGATGGTGACTCCACCACCTCCTTGGGCAGCCCATTCCACTGAGAGACCACGCCCCCTGTGAAGGAGCTCTACCTAATGTCCTGTCTAAACCTTCTTTGATGCAGCTTGAGACTGTGTCCTCTCATTCTGTCACTGGTAGCCTGAGAGAAGAGATCAACTGCCACCTGGCTATGACCTCCTTTCAGGTAGTCGTGGAGAATGATAAGGTCTCCCCTCAGCTTCCTCTTCTCCAGGTTAAACAATTGCATTAACAAATAATCTAGAAGAAAGAGTAGATCATGAGACAAATACTAATTGATTCTGAATTCTCTACAGAGAATTACATTATATATGGTTCAGAGAATTGTCCTTGGACTGTGTCTAGTCTAGCTCCCTGGGCTAAATGTCATTACCCATATGGTTATAAAGTGTCAAAAAGACCTGTTAATAATTTTGTCTACTTTGTCTCCAAAAGAAAATAGAGCACTTGTTTTGTGCGTCTAGGGTTGAATTTCTCAATATACATCCTCTGAAAGGAAACTAATAGTAAAGTCACCCAGCATATATAAGAGTTAGAAAGAAGATCTGACCCAAAATGCTAATGTAAACACAACCGTTGACTTGTTTTTACCCCAGTTTTACTCAAATCTTCCTTTTTTCATATGAAAATACCAGTTCTAAATGCTAATGGGTCATTGGTGGCTACTTGTTACTCATAAAGGATAAAACAGTTGTCCAACAGCTCTGTACAGAGCAATCCTGTCAAGAAGGTAAAAAGAATAGCAGACATACTGTCTGGGTCAAAGCAACCACGTAAGCTGACAGTGGAGAATATTTAGTGCATTTATCTATCAGTGGTAGTTTTCACATTTTCATAATCAGCCTTCAGTCCCTGACAGGTTTCTGTGGCTATGTAACCTTTAAAGTGTAACCTTCCTGTCACTATTTTTATACGTAAAACCTTTAGAAAAATATATAAAAGACTAACTTATTTGCCTTAATTATTTTTAAACATCTTTTTTAAAGTCTTGTTATTTCATTTCATCTAGAGTTAGCCATAAGTTTCTCTTTGTTCTTTAGTACTCTTCATAGTAGTAACAACTAGACATTCAAATTAGATATATGTTGTTTTATCTTCAAAGAATTATTCAGTCATTTCAAGGAATTAATCAGAGAACTTCCCTCTGTGAGCCATGGATTAAAAGAGATTTGAAAGAACTTTACCATTCATCCTGAACAGCTTTAGTACAACTTGAACAGCTGTCAAGATGATCTTCTGAAAATAGCAAGAGAAATACCCCAAACACAGTTTTGTCTCGGCTGTGCTTTATATCCTTATAAGAAATGCAAGCCCTGTTAAAAATAAAAATAAAAAAGCCAGGAAATAATTCTTTCCTTCTCAGCTGAGGTCACCTTGACAGGTTAATTAACATTGTTGAGTAATGACCTAAGTCTATTTTTTTCAATAATACTTTGGTATGTGCATTCTTTCACTACTCTGCTCATGTTTGACCCTACTGACAACTAAAATAAGCATAAGCACAATTTTTACTATTTAATGTAAAGATTCTATATGCATTTGTTCCTATTCTTTTCATCTCAGAAAGCAATTTGTAGAAAAGTAACATCATTTACAGCTCAGGGTTCAAAGGTTCTGACACTGAATTATTGGACTCATTCTTCTTTGCTAGAGCTCGGTTTCACATCAAGTTAGATAATTTATTTGGTACTCACAGGTTATTAATATCCTTAATTCCTAATTTTGTACTAATTTTGTTTCTTACTAATATTTCATGTAGTTATTCTTCTCAAGTTGGAAATTGAGAATATTATACTGCTTGTTTCCCCTCACAAATCTGCAACTCGGTAAAACCTTCATGTTTCATCCCATCCCTTTTAGTATGTTTTCTGTAGCTTTCACTCATTGTCTTTACAAAGGGGATGTCTTTTGATTCAGTAATATAAATTACAGGTTACATTAAGACATAGAGGTCTCATCTGAATTCACGAGAATGACCTAAGTCTATTGTATTTCATGTCGATATCCTAGAAGGAATGGAACTAAATCTATTCTTATGGTACAGCATCAAAATAGACATTTACAAGAACAAAGCTGAGAAAACAGTCTAGAACAGCCTAATTTAAAGTAGTCTAGAATCCTAACCTAGTCTGAAGTCAGCTATTTACTACTAGTGTATTGGAATAAATATTTTCCTTCAGTAATAGTAATTATGATAATTAGGTTTTGAAAATTCTTGAATGAAGATTTTGCTTAACATTTGTTAATTTTTTCCAGCTTTTCTCCTATTCATCTCAGTTCTTAATACAGTGCAATATTTGTTATGTATACCATGCAATGTACACCTGTATACCAGGCTCTTTCATCCTGATAAAGGTACATCAGAAGTACAATATTGATCTTACTGCTTTAACCATTTTCTCTGTCCTATATTTCCCACAACTTTTATATGATTGTTTTTAATTTTTTTTCAATAGTCTTCCAAAGTCTTCTAAAAAAACAACAGGGTTTTTTTGGTTGTTTTTTTCTTCTAATTGGTCTGAATATTACGTCGGGGATAAAAAGATATATTCCATTTGATAACAACAACATTACTATTAAGGTCTTTAACCATGATACTCAAATATTCCATGACTTATTGTTTGCTTAAGCATAAGTGTACATTGCTAATACAATACATATTTCTTAAATGATTTCTCATCTATTTGAAAAATACACTTACAGTCAAACAAGAAAACTAAAAAATGAAAAAAAAAGGAAATAACTCTGCTGGTTGGTATTTGAGACTTTGCTTTCCCAGCAGTACTCCTGTGTTGTTGTTTTGTTGTTTTTTTTTCTCAGCAATCCTGTTCTTTCTACTTCCTTATTTTTTGCATTTCTTAAACATATTTTACCATAGTTTTCTGGTATATTTTGATCATATTTACAGGGAATTCTGTCAATATGTCAACCTGTGCATCCTCATTAAAAACACAACACCTGCAGAGCTAAGCTCCTGAGCAGTTTTGTATCTGAATTGGATTTAGGAGGAATAATTTATCTGTCTTTTTGCCAAAGACAGCCACACCTTGCAGTTATGAATCAAGGCTAGTTAATTAATGAGTTATAATTGATGACTTTATTGCATCTTAGAGAATTTACTCAGCTGCACGGTGGAAATTCTAGTAATGCTCTCAAATGTTCTCTAAACAGCAACTATGTATACCATTACACATACTTTCAGTAGTAAATATAGTGAATTGCTTACCACATGCACCTACATGCCAGATGGTATTTTGAAAATAAGATAAGTAAAACTGAAGTAAAAAAACATCTCTATCAATTTGGGATGTTGGCTTGGTT
>WEKX01009979.1:0-13638 GCA_013390025.1 Pitta sordida | reverse complement strand
CAGTCACACAAAACATTCTCTGAAAAGCTAAGTAAAAACCGGAGAAAAATCCTACAAATACCAAATAGTTTTTATTTATTTTTAAATTTGAGATGAAAAGATGTTCCTTTCTCTTTCTTTCTTTCTTTCTTTCTTTCTTTCTTTCTTTCTTTCTTTCTTTCTTTCTTTCTTTCTTTCTTTCTTTCTTTCTTTCTTTCTTTCTTTCTTTCTTCAGGAAAAAAAACTTTCTAAACTGTTTCTAAATGTCCTTTCTTATTTGTAGTCTCATGCTTTGAAGGCTTGTTTGTGGGAGCTATTTGAGGAGAAGTAGATGAGAAAAGAAGAGAGGAAGTTTTTGGGTGACTAGTAATAACTTTTTTCACAAACGTACTAGCTGAAACACTGCCTCATTTTCTTGCTTGTCTTACTCTTTTCTTAGAGTCACAGTCTTCATCAAATCAACCATTCTTAGAGGATTTTTCTGTGACCATATTTTTTTTCAGTGTCCATTTTCCAGAATTCATTAAGAAAAATAGTAATAAATGATACATAGTTCATTCTTTTCCCCAGCTTTTCTCCAGCCTAAATGTCTATTTGTTACTTTTATAATGTAAATACATTGTTTCTCATGTTTTGAGAATATGAGGCTTACACATAGAGAGATTTTTGGTTGCAGGAAATTTGGTAGCATTTGTGCTGACTGCCTTCAGCCAAAACACATTAACCTCTTTGGAGTTCCACTGTGATCAATAAGAGAGAGAAAATAGAAAACAATCCAGAGTCAGATTCCAGCACTGAATGTTTTACAATTTAAGGGGATTATTTTATAATATCCACATGGATTTATATCCGTAATATTTTTATTATTTTATTTGTATTTATTTTTATATTTATTCAAATGAATAATGGTTTAATATTACCTTTATTAAGTTTAATATTATATTTATTAAGTTTAATCATAATCAAAATAAAACTAAGGGAAATAATACAGATTTTTTACAAGTTATAATAAAAAGAAATTCCTCATAATTTTTAAAAGGAAATTTGATAACATATATGACATTTAATCTTTGTTATGTTGTCTATTTGTAATTCTATATACGCATACAGTTCTACCTACACAAATACAATATTGCAGTTTGCCTCAATTTAATTAAAATAAAGCTTTGAAATAAGTCAATTAAAAAATATTGAAGGATATTTAACCTTTCTTTGTTTTAGTTATAGACGTTTAATTAATATTTCACTGGAATGTTTACTGATATATTTTTTCGTGTTTTTTATCTTTTTATTTACTGTGAAAAAATCTAGCCGGTCACTGTGGTATCCCAGATCTTATAGTCAATGGACAAGTAATAGGAGAAAATTATGGATATAGAGACACAGTTGTTTATCAATGTAGTCCTGGTTTTCGGTTGATTGGTTCTTCTGTAAGAATATGTCAACAGGATCACAACTGGTCTGGTCAGCTTCCATCCTGTGTGCGTAAGTAAACATATCAACAAATACTCATTTATGTTACAGGAATGTCCATGTCAGATAAGATGAAGATTGAATTTGCAACTTTATGTTCATTTAGGAAAAAAAGTTTAGAGATCCACAAAAATATGTGGCTACATAAATCAGGTGAAGATAAGTGTTATCACTTAAAATTTCCACATCTTTTAGCTACTAAATCCCGGTTATTTATACATGAATATGAAACTTCTTCATAAAATGATAGGACTTACAAACCCCAGCACTCAAATTTGAAAATGGCTTTATGACCTGTAGTGGCTTTTGGAAATACTTAATGTACATTTAGTGTGGTAGTTAGGTAAGTAGATACACTTGAATTGTGTGGTCATTGTTGAAGACTAAAATGTTTTCTTCAACAAATCATAATTTTATTTTCTACTTCCTCATTCAGATCCTGTTATCTTGTTTACTTAGTGTGATAATCATGTTAATGTATCATATGAAAGACCCTTAAGTAATAACAGAAAATTCTGTATTTAATTTAGGAAAATTTGAGATTTCTTCAAGGACTGTATTAGTCTGCCTCCAAATATTCTATTTATATACCTAGATCTTTGTGGCAAAAACACTCTCAATGATGAATCATAATCCACAATGTTAATTAATTTATTTTGTGATTACTTAATTTTGCTTCAAGTTACTGATGAACTTATTTTTTGGATCAAGGTCTGCAGTTTGTTAAAAGGAAGAAGAAAATGCTTTAAAAGTTATTTTAATAATTTTGTGAAAATCAATTTTTGACTGATTTTCCTTATTTTATTTTTCTCATCTGTTTTTTGTGCACATAAAAATTAAACTTTTCCTTCCCTAGTCAGTTTCTAAATAAATCTAAGAAAAATTTCACTATGCCCAAAATATTTCAGATATCCAGTCATAAATTTATGACTTTGCTAAACCTTTGGACCCCAGAAAAAAAATACTTAGTTGGTATTAAGATCTATTTGTAAGAAATAATACCTGGGGGACTAAAACATTTTTTTTCAACGTCAGACCATATGTAATGAAAATCTTGTGCTTGCTTTTCTCTTACTTCTTCACAAAAGTTTTGTTTATTTCCTTTCAATACTGCATGTCAAATTCTGTTTGGTTTATTTAGAAATTTTAAATAAATCCTTGAATGTGAATCCATCATGAAAAGTACTCAGTATGTTATGAAATCAAAATCTGAAAATTATATCCCTAGTACTATAGTATATGATTAACTATTACATAATAAATAATGAAAAGTGATAACAGCACATCGGGGATTTTTGTTTCTTTGTTTTGTGCTATGGTAGCCGTTAGCTGTGGTCACCCTGGTAGTCCTATTTATGGAAGAACAAGTGGAAATGGTTTCAACTTCAATGATGTTGTGACATTCTCATGTAATACTGGGTACGTTATGCAAGGACCAACCAAAGCACAGTGCCAAGCTAACAGGCAGTGGAGCCAACCACCTCCAATATGCAAAGGTAAGAATGCAGCATATCCAGATTTCCAAGTACATGTTGGAAAATTAAAGTGGAAAAATAAACAAGAGGTAAAGGGACACTCAAGGTAAAGTGATCCCTCTCTTACCAACAAACAGACTGACTGACAGACTGACTGCCTAATAGTAATCATATTATTAAAGATGTTTCGTGTTTCTGTGGTTTTTCACATTCAGGTTGCCAGTATAACTATTGCAGAGACACTTTCTTATGTGTCTGTAGTTTGTATTGGTTTCTTAAAATGGTTCCTACAAGTTCCTTAAGGACAACTATGCAGAGATAATTTGGAGCTTGAATCCTGAAATAATGCTCTCTGCATTTTTAGCTAACATAATGCTAATAGATGCATAAGATGACCCACAATTTTTTTTTTCTTTTGGATTTCCTTTGATGCTCCATTGAGCATCTTGAGTTCTAAAATTTTTATTCTATGTTGGTGCTAAGTTGTGGTGGACAAAACGCATGACACTTGTTGCAAACAAAATGAGAAACTTTATTATTGTTATAGCTTTTTATACAGTAATATGTCTTTTGCTCATTGGATAAAGCCTTTGTTTGCTCGTATAAACTTTTAATGCTATTGGTGTTCATCAGTCCTTTATGTCCTCTGGCAAGTTTCTTAGATGGCAGTGATATCCTGCTTCCTCCGCGCTCTTTTCCCTGTCTTTGGTCCTTGTTTCTCCAAACTTTTTTTACCCCAATTTCTCAAGGACATAGCCGGAGTTGTCCTTGTTCCTTTGCACTTATTTATTCTGAGTTCCCAGGGCAGAGCTGGAATTCGTCAAGGTCAAAGCCACCCACAGCCCTAACTTGCATCCACAATTCTAATTTGTTGGCATGATCCATTTGTGAGGGTGCTCAGTGCTTCTAGGCATTATTCTAAAAAAATAATATTATGGAATTTGTTCTGGTTGGGTTTTCATAAGCACTTTCAGAGAAGTTTTGTCACCATGGCCTTTTTAAAATCTGTTTTTATGTGTTTTTTAAATATTTTAATTGGTTTTATTTAGAAAAAAATATTTTTTTGCTCTAACCTGCTTGGACATCAACAGAAATGGTACTGATTGATCTTCAGCATTTTGTCTGCAGCATCTATGGATTTTTACATAGACTAAGTCATATTACATTTCTAAAGTAATTTTCATTACTTCCAAAAAGTTTGTTTGATCATTTTGTCTTAAGTGATACTACCAAATAATTTACAGAACTTTTATATGACATGAAATAATAGTATATTACCTTGCATATTTGTAAACTGCCTAAAATGCAATATTACAGTAAAGTCTCCACACCTTTGTGAAGACTGAATTTCCAATCATCTGATAAATTTATCAGTACATTTGCTGTTGTTATACAATTTGCAACTTTACTAAGTTTACTAGCCAAATGCAATAATGACAGAAAAATATTGGAATTGTCAAAGTTGCTTGTATTTTATTTTGTCTCCACTATTTCAGATTAGTAATAAATTAATTTCATTACTTGAAATACATGCTTAATACCATGGTCATGAACATCACTCTCAGCCATATGGTGTGATTCTTGGGGCTGTCCTATGCAGGGCCAGGAGCTGGACTTCAATGATTCTTGTGGGTCTGTTCCAATGCAGGATATTGTAAACTTGTTACACCAATATTTTAAAAAGGCTAGGAGAAGTTCACAAGCTGACTCCAGTATTTAGGATAGCGGCTAGATAGGAGATGAGCCATAAAATAACTACATGAAATGTTTTGGTTTTTTTTTCCTTTGTAGATTACACAGATTTTTGGCATATTTTCATACTGTTATATACACACATCCATTTACCTCTGAAATTCAACAAAGGCAAATGCAGAGTCCTTCACCTGGGGACTAATAACCCCATGCACCAGTACAGACTGGGGGCCAACTTGCTGGAAGGCAGCTCTGCAAAGAAGGACTGGAGGTCCTGATGGACAAAAAACTGTTCATTACCCAGCAGTGCCATTGTGGCCAAGGAGGCCAGTTGTATCCTGGACTGCATTGCTAGCAGGTTGAGGGAATTGACCCTGCCCCTCTAGTGAAGCTGCATTTGAAGTCCTGTGTCCATTTCTGAGCTGCTCAGTATGAGAGAGACATGGAGCTCCTGAAGGGGATCCAGTGGAGGGTTGCAAGGATGTTTAAGGCACTGGAGCATCTTTCTTAGGGGAAAAGGCTGTTGGAGGTGGACCTGTTCAGTTTTGAAAAGAGGCGACTGAGAAGGGACCTTATCAATATATAACTGAAGAAGGTGTCAAGAGGATGAGCCAGGCACCAGCAATAAGACAAGAGGCAATGGGAAGAAACTTATGTACAAAAAGTTCCACTTGAATACACATGTAGATATATAGATTGGTACACAGGCATGTGCAACGTATATGAACATGAAGTTGATTATAAGGATATAGGGACAGTAATTTTTATGGGAACTTTGGTTTTCTAGAGTAACTTTGAATAGGTGATGATATCTTTACTTGACCAGAGGAGTCTAACATACAGAAACTGTTAAAAGAATCTTCATGACCCCGAGAACAGGTATTATATTGCACTCACAAATAGCTGTGTCACATAAAAAAGGAGGGAAAATCCATCTTCAGAAATTTTCAAAAATATAAATTCTGAAGTTTTCGAGGACTCAAACAATTCATCAGTATTCATAACTTTCAGCATATTCCTATTTTTAAAAGTACATACACATTTCTTGGGATCTTTTCCTATCCTATGAGGATCACCATCGTCTTACCTAACTAACCATGTGCCCTTAATCTCTTCCTTAAAGGTGAGCCATTGTCAAAATGTTCCTATAGCCATATAAGTATATTTGCATGATTCTGTGTGTTAGACCAAAGGCACATCTAGCTCCAAAATGTGTTCCTATCTGTGGACTATAGTTTAAGTCAAAGCAAGAACATGAATTGAACATATTGATATGTCCACTCACCTTTAGAAGCCAAAACTTTTTCAATATCATCACACTTTGTAAAGAAACATTTCCTTTTATTTGCTCTAGGTTTAACATCTGGCTTTAACATCTTGTGGTTTCACCTCAACTTCCCAGTTCACTCTCATATAAAAAATTAAGGTATATAAAATCAGGAGAGCAACACATTGGATGTTTCTCATACCTAGAAGACCACTTAAAGACCATTTTAGGAAACTGTATTTGTATGACTCTCAAGTCTATGCTCTTTTTCTTTTTAGTGGTCAATTGCTCTGATCCTGGAATTCCTGCAAATTCTATAAGAGAAAGTAAAATCGAACATGGAAATTTCACGTATGGCACAGTGGTATTTTATGACTGTAATCCTGGATATTTTTTATTTGGCTCTTCAGTTTTAATTTGTCAACCAAATGGTCACTGGGATAAACCTCTACCTGAATGTATTAGTAAGTAGATAATGAGTTTACTTCTACAAAGAATGTGGGCTAGACTAGGTACTATTTTACACATTTCCATCAGTGTCATGACAACAATTATGATAATCATATTTTACATACATTTATGTGTGTGCAATCACAATGTTGATAAAAATTTTCAATAGGAGCTGAAGTAACAGTTATATTGTTATTGCAGGTAAGAAATAACATAAAATACTTGGGAAATGCAAAAACCAAAACAGCATCTCTAAATGCTCCAGCATAATAATCCCTGATAGCAACAATGCAAGGTCACAACCTGTCTATTGAATTCACAAATAGGTAATTTTGGTTGGCCATGGAGCTCTTAGAACACTGAAACTTAAGAACCTTAAAACCTACAGTATGCAATTATTGACTTTATATCACTACAGTAATTTCTGGGATTCTCTTGGAACAACAGTAAGATCAGACTGTCTATGAAGAGACCCAGCAAGGAATAATAGCACTGTAGAATACCTAAAGTGTCCTCTGGATAATGTTCTCAGTTTACCACACTACCAGATATACCTGAATATCGTACTCATATGCAACTTATCCACTAAGGCAAGTGGATCAACATAGGTTGTTTCTATTCTGGCTTGTCATGAACAGCTTTCAAACTGTGATGTAGATGCAGCCAGAGATGCTTCTTATGTGTTTAATTGGCTGGGACAGCTAATTTACCTGGTTCTGTATTAGTCTATGAGAAGGGTTTGGTTTAAGATCAAAATTTTTCTCTGAGAAAAGCTAAAAGCTTTATTTTCAAGAGATTAAAGGGAAAACAGACTAAGGTTTCCTTATTCAGGAAACATGGACTCGTATTTGCAATATTGTAGGTATTTGTTCTCGGGAGGCTTCTCTTGTTAGGCTATTCGCTCTCTAAAATCAAATATATATATATATTTTTGTATTACTGCTAAAACTTTCAGTTATGGAACTTGTTCCTTTCTTTGATGGGATAAATAACCCAATTGCAAGTCACAGTTAAAATGTCTATTGGTTTCACATTACATTTAAAGGTAACATTACCATTTCAGAACGAGAAATGTCAATAGTAACATTCTCTAAAGACAAAGGAATTTAAAGGTAAAGTTGCAAAGATTTATTCTTTCTACATTTGCCTTTTTATCTTAGTAATTTTTTTTCTGAATTCACAAGCAGTTTAGTAATACAGCTTTTACTCTTTTAAACTGAGCTTTGTGAGTAAGAGTGCTACCAGTAATTTTTAAAGGGCATCCTCATCTTTATTTGTGTCATTTGTACAGAAGGGTCAATGAATTCTACTTAGGTGCTATCCAGGATATTTTGTAATCATAAGCTTAGCAAAACATCTTCTTTTGCAACTACTCAATTTTTTCGTAAGAGATTCTCAGCTTCTGGAGTGTTTTACAAACTATTTCTGGAAAGGTACTTTTTAAAAGGGCGTGTATTGATAGCACAAGGGTAATGGTTTTAAACTAAAAAATTGATTTATATTAGATATAATGAAGAATTATTTAATTTCAAGGAGGGTGGTAAATTAGAAATGAAGAAATTACTGGAAATAAAATAAAGGATGAATTAGCATTAGTGATGGGGGAAAAAAGAAAAAAGAAATGCAACCAGCTCTTCATAATCAATCCCAGCCTGAAAACATCAATAATATAAAATAAAATTTTGTAGAATGCATAATCAATTAAAGGGTAGCATTAAGGGTGCTATAATTTTTTAGATCAGTTTTTAGGGATCCAAGGCATAAGTATAAACAGAAAAGAGGAATGTGTATAGAAACGTCCAAAGCTGAAATCCATAAGGTATGAAAATGAAATTAACTTTTCCTCTATGACATTTAAATAGGGCAAAAGAATCAATCAAGACCAATTTAGATAATAAAATATTCTGAAACACTGTGAATGTTTTTCACAAGAAGAAAACGTCTAATTTTGTAGAAGCCTGCCTGACCAAAAGGACTTTTTGTTTATCATGTTCTAAGTGTACATTCTTTTCAATCCTACATAATTAATAGTAGATTTTAGTTATAAGCAATTGATTAAAAAAATAACACACTGATAGCCAGTGCTTAGTACATAAAGCTGACTATTCTGATCCTTTTACTCAAAGTCCTCTAGTCCTACACAATGGTCACGGGGTCAGTGACACCACGTAAGAATCAAAGTCAGTCAATAACATACCACATTCTTAAATTCTTTATGGGACTGTCAGGAAGGTTCTGCACCATGGAAGTTGAACCCCTGAGAGAAGATGTATCATTGAAAGGAGATCAGTATATATATAAATTAAAGCTCTAAGACCAAGAATATCTGTTGAACATCACACATGATTTTGGTCATATGCTGTATTATACAATCACTGTATTGCTGCATATATCTGAAATGCTATGGAATTGAGTACATCCCTAATCAGAATTCTGATCTGGATTGGTTTTTAAATAAAAAACCCTGATGAAAATAGTAATGAATATGATGATGTTTTGATAAAAACTACAATTGTATGAGATCCTGTCCTACTTCTCTAATATTTGCAACACTAATTTCTTGGTATCATGGTATTTAAATACAGATATCTTTGGCCAAGATGAGCCGGAAGTTATGGACAGGTGTAAGATACAAAGAAATCAAATATATAAGCCTAGGTTCATTCTTTGAACATAGTGAATTTGGTTTATGAATTTTAATTTTTCCTTGGCAATTATTGTAACAATACTTTACATATTTATCTTGATTTTAAATTAATTCTTGCACTGAATTAAAAGACAGATGAAGTTCTGCACATTCTCTACTACAGCAGTGACTTTGACAGATACTGTCTTCCTACAATTTTTCTCTGACGAGTACAAGCCCGAATGTATATTTGTGTGTGTGCATGCGTTCCCACCATAAAGATCAACTTAGTGAATGAATCGGGTTATACATCAATATCTGTATCTAAAATACATTTTATTAATATCATCAAACATTCGTTTCACAGCTTTTGCGTTGAAGTGTATTTTGCATTCTAATCCTCTGATGTTTCCCCTTTCCTCAAACCATGAAAATGTCAACCACTTCACAAAGTTTATGTATGCAGTTATGAAAATGAAAACTGCAAACTGTTTGATCAGTGATAATAACCTTTCTTTATCTCAAATAATTATGCATTGTAGTGGTTGACTGTGGACATCCTGGAGTTCCTCCTAATGCGGTCCTGTCTGGAGATAAATATACATTTGGGTCTACTGTTCATTATAGCTGCACAGGTAGACGATTGCTGTTAGGACAGTCATCTCGGACATGTCAGTTAAATGGACACTGGAGTGGATCTCTGCCTCATTGCTCAGGTAATATTTTTGAATTAATGAGTATATCTTGAATTTCATTTAAGTTTGATTTTTTCAGAAGGCCATTTAAAAATCTGGAAAATCATGTATAAAATTGAAGTACCATCTCAGTAGAAGTAGGCTTTCTTGTTGATGTTTAAACTGAATAAGAAATTTCACATTCAATAGACTGCAAAAGGAACTGGTATGTGAAAACTGTCTAATGACTTGATGACACCTCAGGAATAACATGATTGTGTAATCTATCTATCTGTGTAATAAGGTCAAGTGGGCTCCTCATAATTTCAAGATAGAATGCTTGGTTTATAAGGAAACGCCATCTAATCCTTGTAATAGATTAGCCCTTGCCGAAGTCAAGATAGGCTTTCTGAAGAACTTTTTGCTTAGGGATATTGTGTTTCACAACTTCAGTTTGATTCACTTAAACAACAGTGATGAATTGAAAAACAGAAACCAAAGTCACACACTAATTTGGGATTGTCTAAATCCCATTTGTTATTGTAGACTATGTAAACAAATATTGCGATATATGTTAACCATGTTATCAGTTTTAATTCTCAGTAAATAGTGGGGGAGGTTCTTTCTTTTTGTCCTCATATTTCATTATATAACTTAAAGAAATCAGTGAGATTTTGGATCTTACTGAGACCTTTCTAGTTCATGACAGTTAGATATCTTCAATGGTAGAAAATAAGAGGAAAACAACTGACAGGTTTTTTCTAGAATCAGAGAATCACAGAATACTACGAGTTGGAAGGAACCCACNCTTCTCAAGCAGCTCAACATCCTTCTTAAACTGGGGAGCCCAGAACTGCACACAGTACTCAAGATGTGGTCTGACAACTAGAGCTATACCAAAACTAGAGATTAAAAATAAGTGGTATGCAAATCCAACTACAGACTTGAGGTACATGCTTCATTCTCACCACTTAGGAGAAAGGAGAGCTGGTCCCATCTCTGTGAAGTTGGGAGAGCTGCCGCGCTGCCGTGGCACAAAGACTATGCTGGCACTTCCGGCGCTGCGGTGCAACAGCACGGGACGGCTGTGTACCGGGGGATGGTGGGGGCAGTTGCCACTGCCAATGCCGACCTTGGAGTGGTGGCGGATGGGAGATTTAAACCCAGGTGGACGGGAGCGGAGCCACCGACTTGGCAACGCGTTTCAGCTTTGCCGGCACGGGCGGAACATGGAGAGCATAGTCTGGCGTGTCTCAATGCCAGCAACATGGATTCTTGATGTCAGAGTGGTGGCACTGGTACCCTCCTCATTGCCCAAAATAAAATAANAGAACTGCACACAGTACTCAGGATGGGGCCTGACCAGCGCTGTGTACAGGGGGAGGACAACCTCCCTGGACCGACTGACCACACTGTTCCTGATGCAGGCCAGAATGAGAGGACATGGCCTCAAGCTATGCCAGGGGAGGTTTACACTGAATTTTAGGAAGAGGTTTTTCACAGAGAGAGTGATCGCTCATTGGAATGGGCTGCCCAGGGAGGTGGTGGAGTCGCTGTCCCTGGAGGTGTTTAAGAGAAGACTGGATGAGGAGCTTAGTGACATAGTCTAGCTGGGGGGGTGTAGGGCTGGATGGTCCTGTGTGTCTCTCCTGGCTCGGAGTGGCCTGTGAGCCTGTGAGGGATCTAGGTTTATGTTTACCACTCTGAGGTGTGCGTTCGGTCCCTGTACGGTGTTAGATGATGAGTTGGACTAGATGATCCTTGTGGGTCCCTTCCAACTCATAGTATTCTGTGATTCTGTGATTCTGTGATGTGTGAGGAGGAGGGAAGGTAGGAGAGGGAAGGGGAGAGCTGCGGTTGGGCAGCAGGCACAAGGACAAGCGGGGCTGCAGGGGCTCCCAGCGCGGGGATGCATCTGTGCTCCAGTGCTGCAGCAGCTGGTCACCCCTGCTCCTGCAGACAGCCCCAGCCGGAGACAGACCCTGGATGCCCCCCACCCCATTCCGGGGTGGCCAGATCGACACTGCCTGCTCGCCCCCACTCTTGCCAGAAAAGTTTTGGTCAGGACTCTTACATTCCGGGAAAAATAAACCCAAATCAGTCCCTTTGAACAGCAGAGACTGTCTCAGACTGTTCAGCTGCTGCTCCTGTCGTACAGCGCCACGGTACTCACGGCGCCACCGCAGCCAGCACTGAACTCATTCCCCAAGCCTCCCTGAGAGTCCTGCTCTGGAGACGCATGCCACCTCTGCCATGTTTGAATGCAAGAGACACACAGCAGCAACTAAACACCCCGACAAAAAACCCAGCAGAGACACGGCAGGGAAAGGACAGTGGCAGGAGGCTCCATGCCCCCTTGGTTTTTCAGGGAGGGTGGGAGGGGGGGCGGGGGTGATGTGCCAGCTTCTCGGCTACCAGCAGTGTCAATTCCTCTCCTCGGAAAAGCTCCCTTCCTGGAGCTGGGAGGTGACAAAAGGCGTTTCCTCTGCTTTACTGAGGCATTACAAAGGGAGTTGTGCCCTCAGGACCATCCTCCAGACCTTATTAGGAGAGGGGTATATGTGGCTGCGGGCGTGGCGTACTTGACTATGTAGTGGGGTCGCTATCTTTTTGGATTCCATGACTCGTGTGGAGAGGACCAGACTCCCAACAGACCACGACTAACAGGGGATCACTGTAATATGCATCCATTTTTGGTTTGTGGGGAAAAAAAGATAAAATCTAATGCTGCTTATTGTAATTTTCCATGACCTTCAAAAGAAAATAAAAATCTAAATTGTGAATTACAAAAAAAATTAAATAAATATACAAAGATATCTAGGAATACAACTAGCCTGAAAATGCACATGAAAATACCAAAGGACCTTTACTGAAAATAGAGCCTATTCTTATATTAATTCTTCTAGTAATTTAAATAATTGTTGAAATGTCTTGGGGTAAACACTTATAAATTAGTTTCATGAAGGTTGAGGGTTTTTTGCTAATGATGGGTTTTGTACCCACAGCTATGAAACTCTAATCAGATCTAATTAATTTTTCTTAATACATGAAGAAAGATTTCATTCATATAGATTTAAATGTTCATCATAATGAATAAAAATGTACAGGAAAAAACTCTTATTTTCCTTAACTCTAGTGTACCAAACAATAATTCTGGCTTAGTGAAATTTTGAGATTTTGTTTTAAAAATCATGTATTTGAACTGCTTTCTCATGATAAAATAATTTGCAGTTCACTATACAGAATTTCCTTATTTTCTGTGTAAAAATATGTCAGATCATCAGCTTTTATTATTACATTGATATTGAATTCTTAATTTTAGTGCATTGAAATTGGCATTTTTGTATTATATATAATTAATAACATAGAATGTTCAAATGAAAAAAAGTAAAGCATACTTGACCTTTTTATATATGAATAAAATAAATCAGAGAATACTAGGTCAGTGAACATAAGGTAGTCAAATTCTGCCATATTATCCTTATGACAGTTTCTTTTTAGTCACATGACATTGAGCTTGAAGGAATTGTCATGTCCCAGTGACACATACTGTCATTCAAAAAGAGTACTCAATGATCATATGCATATCAGATGGAGTCAGAAATTTTCCACAGTGTAAAATTTCCCGTAAGTGCAGCAAGGGTTCTATATGTACTTGAGTAGTCTACATAACCCCCATCTCATTAAATGCCAGCTGAGAATTTTTTACGCATGTGAGGGAATGATGGCTTATAACTGACTGCAAAAACCACTTAGTTGAGCCTGCATGAGGTAATAAAAATATGTTCTTGTATGTTATCATTGATTATAACACTGTCACTTCCTGATGTAATTAGTAATTTAGAAAAATTATTTCTGTAACCTTCAATCAAAAGAGATGGTGGTTAACCTTCTGAAGATGAAAAGTGTAATAGTTCACAGTAATAATTATGCATTAGGAAAGAACACACAATTTCTTTTAGAAGAGGAATATGCCCTGGTGTGTTGTAAGTCGAGCCGGAA
>WEKX01009977.1:21832-87658 GCA_013390025.1 Pitta sordida | reverse complement strand
ATGGTCTAGCTGGAGGTGTAGGGCTGGGTGGTCCTGTGTGTCTCTCCTGGTTCAGAGTGGCCTGTGCACCTGTGATGGAACTAGGTTTATGTTCACCACTCTGGGTGTGCGTTCCGTCTCTGTACGGGCGTTAGATGGTGAGTTGGACTAGATGATCCTTGTGGGTCCCTTCCAACTCATAGTATTCTGTGATT
Source organism: Pitta sordida (assembly GCA_013390025.1). Lineage (NCBI taxonomy): Eukaryota > Metazoa > Chordata > Aves > Passeriformes > Pittidae > Pitta > Pitta sordida. The sequence continues at coordinate 87,464 of WEKX01009977.1, read as the reverse complement.
CTGTGATTCTGTGATACAGTAATCTTCAGAGGTCCTTTGGTGAATCCTTCAGCGTGACTTAAAATTAATCTGATAGCATATTATCTTTATATCTTTTTTCCCTAATACAAAGCAAAACCAACTTTCTCCTAAAAAACCCCCATGCATTTAACAGGTTGAATAGTCTGATGGGAAAAAGGGTGAAAGTAGAAAGAGAGCAAGGTAGTAGCCTTCTATGATTCCTGAGGAGACAATATATTTGATGATCTCATCACAAAGGTTAGTAAATAAATGAAAGTAAATGGCTGGCTGATTCCCTTTAATTCAGCATGTGGTGTAGACACTTCCTTCCCATTCCCTCACTACAGTACATTGGATCACATTAGGCTTGACAATAAGGATTGACTTAGTGGTTTTCAGTTCTGTATAGTGATTTTGGTTCTTTTTCAAAATGATTTACCGACTGTTCTAATGTGCTTTTTAATTCTTCATATTGTTGGTTGTGCTTTTTTTTTCAAATCATTACTAGAACTTTATTGACTTGCATTAGATGTTAATTTTCAAATTGCACAATTTGTTATTACAGTATTGGTTTTGTTTTCAGATCACAAGCCTTTTAGTTCTGTTGTTTTCCTTTTTATTTTTTCCTTTTTATTTTTGCTGTTTAATTCTCCCTGTTGGGTGAAGGAGGGATGAACATAGTTGACAAAGACAATAACTGGCTATTAAAGTTACTATTGCATTGAGGCAGGTATGAATTTTAAAGTGCGTTTGACGTGCCACAAGAATGTAGTACAAATGCAAATATTCCCCAGTGTGAAATAAAGCAAATGAAAGGAAATGAACATAAAGTACTGATTCAATGGTTCATGATCAATGCTAGTAAGGATGTTGGAATGGATGGTTTAGAATTTCTGAAGATGGTTACACAATATTAATCCACTATCTTGAGTTATTTAATATGGCCTTGATAGATGCTAAGGCATTGGTGAGGCTTTGCATACATCCTGGAATTAGTGTCTTTTAAAGAATTATCAGTTTTTATTGCCCGTCTTACCAGTCAGTACAAGTTAACTTATTAGACTGTGAGACACAAAGAATGATGGAGACTGCAAATTCTTTTTTTTTTCGAATTTCTCATAATCATCCTTTCATGTGACTTCCATCCTTGCTGCTTAACAGCTATAATCTTTCTCCAGTTTATTAATGGCAGAACTTTTGCTTTTAAAAATTGGTTGACCCAAGTAAGTCTTACTAATGTCTTCAAATATTTTCATGAATCCAGTTTAATTAATATGTTACTTACAGGCTTTAACAAAAATCATTACACATGGGCTCTTTCATCGTTACATATTTTAATGGCAAAATCAATCAATTTCTGGTTTATATTATTAATATTGATTTACTTTCATTTTCCAAAAATACTCATCTGATAGCATAGTGCAGTGGTGCTGGTACTTCATCAGGTTTAAAGTAATCTTTTCAAAGAGATTTTTTGATCTTAGTCAGGACTGTTTCAACTGAAGTGGACTGATAATCGATATAGAGAGAAAATATTACTGTGCTTTTGGGACAGAAGAATTGGAATTTCAGTCTATTTTTGAAGTTGCTAAAGGAAGCAACTTCTTCTTAACTTGTTTTTGCATGTATTGTAAAAATGGGAGGATAGTCAGATTGATCATGTTATTTGGTTTAAGCAGACTTTCTTTTAATACTTGCTTACTTCTGCAGTGCCCAGCTTTTTAAGACACCTTCCGCTTATGAAGTCCACTGAGGTGCTCTTTCTGGAGCTGATGGAACTCTCTTTGAAGAGAGATATTATTTTTGGGGGGTAAAGGCTGCAGAAAATGACACTTCAAAATCGTGTAGACAGTCAAACCTGCCCCTGCAACATTCAGTACTGCGTAACTAGCTCATTCTTTTGATACCAGCAAGTATCTAGAGACATGTGAAATGTTCACAATGAAGCAAACATCTCTGAAGTTTCATACTTCTAGAAAAATCCTTCATATTAAAACTGAGGTAACCCTACTCTTGAATTCAAAAAGATTGACACTGAATTTGACTCAGAACTTCATTCTACTTCAAAACCTATTCAGAAGTTTATCAACAAATGAGTAGTTTGGTCAAAAAATGAGTAAAATAAAGTATTTCCCTCACAGAAAACTAGTACCAATCAACACAAGTTTTCAATGATCCGAATTTTCATGGATCTCATAGCATAAGGTTATCTATTGACTCTATTGTTATTTTAAAATAACAAGAACATTCATTGGGATTCTTTCATTCATTCTAACTTCAAAATATTCTGAAGTAATCATCCAGTCAATGGCTATAAAACGATTCTGATCTTGAGGCTGACTGAAACCAAGATTTATCTTTCAGCAAGCTGGTACCACTATTCTGAGATAGAGAAAAAAACTTCTAACTGAAAGTAAGGGTTGCCAGTCACAACTCAGTTCCCAAGCCCAAAATCCTGTGCTATGAAATCTTTAAAATGACATTTCACATCCCAGGCCTTAAGTTATTTAAAAATGCAAATAAAATATTAAGAAAACCACAAGCACACAAAGACATCCCAACAAAACAAACCGAAAAACACCCCAAACATAAGCAAACAAAATCCCCAAAGAAACAAACGCTACAAAGAAAACAAACAAACAAACAGACAAACAATTCCCAACACTTAAAAACAGGGAGAGAAGGAAACTGTCATCATGCCTACATTCCTCCTGAGGCACTTTTGCACTTGCACAATTGTGAGCATAAGCAGAACCTGCATTTGAATGCATATTTGTGAATTACTATGTTACATAGCCAGAGAAGTTCAAAGAACAATAATGTATTGCCTGTTTTGCAATCATATATATCCATGGTGTATCTGCTGAGGTGTGGCCAGTAAACTGGCTGTGATATGGAATATGTGAACGTGATTTGCTTTGACCTTGGTATGTGAGGGTATCACCAGGCAAATATTTTCACTCAGACATGCATCTTACCATTGGACCAGAGCGAACATGCAGTAGGACGTGTGATTTGTGCATTTGTAACAGAGGGAGGGGGCTTGTAAGAGGCATGGGAACTTTGATGTAGTAAATATCCTAAATTACAGAGTCCAGAGGGAAAGGAGAAAGGGAGAAGGTCAGATTGTGACTGTATAAGGAGGTAAAACGAACAAAGGCTGTTTCTTCCTTTGTACTCACCTAACAGTAACCTGTGAACCATTTTCATCTTAGTATTATTTTGACCTCTTAAAAGGTCATGCATAAAAGAGCAAAGAGGAGAAAGCTTTCTTTGTCAGCTGTTTTAAAGATGCATGAGTGAAAGGACCAGTCTGGCTTGATCTAATCACAAATTTTGATTTTCCAACAAAATTTCAGGAGGATAACTAGAGCTGATAATGCTAAACAAAACTTAATGTCTCCTCTTTATTTGACTTACTGAATATTAAACCAATTATGTTAAACTAATACTTAGCGTTCAAAAATTTTTTTTCATTTTCTCTCCTTTTCATCTATTGATAATCATATCTCTTGCAAGTTACCAAATTTTCAAAATAGGATTGGTCATGAAGAACAGAATAACTGAGATTTTTACTTTGGCACTCTGTGAAGACGTTATCAAAAAAATAGCAAAGCATATAACCTCTTTGGACATGAAAGCTGTATTTTCAAGTATTCTAACTGTAAAGCCCGATGTAGAAAAAACTCAGAAATGACTCAGCTGTAAGACATTTCATTACATGAGAACCTCTATGTGCCATTTAAAATGTATAAGTGTCATCATAAACCTCCCACTCTCCTAAGAATAGAGCTATCACTGGACCCTGTTATCTCACAACCCCAAGGTACATTATGATAATGATACTGCTTAACATGACTGTACAGAGCAAGAAAACATTGGAGATGCCGCAAGCTTCTTAACTATAAAGAAAATTAAATTAAAATATTAATTTACTCATTAATATAACATTAGATGACCCATTTCTCCAGCTTGTTAAACAACAAAGACTTGCAAAACTAAATAAGGGCCTAGGAGATAAGTGTTTTAAGAATTCCCATAGAGATGTTTAGCTCCTTTTTAAACATCATTAAAGATGTACTTTGCATATAACAGGCAGTTTTATTTTTTTGCTGTACTGACAAGTTCTGCTTGCTCTTATTAATATATACTTTCAAAAAAGGTTACAAAGTGATGGGTTTTGTCAGAATTTAAACTATCAGATCATAGTGTAGAATAAAAGAACATGAGTGCAAGGAAGACTTGGAAGGAAAGACCACAAAATCATGCAGGTAAATCGTAGGGCAGATACTTTAAAGTTTGATGTGTAAGTATGCTACCAAAATTTAAGCATTTTTATCCTCTGGTCCTGGAAAAATGGGAAGGAGAAAAGTTCATCTACTGAATTTTTCCATAAAAAATGCCTGCTTTTCAGGAAAATGGGAAACTGCAATCCATGATTATATGCAGGAAATGGTAACTTAACTTAAAGTAACTTACTTTAAAACTAAAAACCCCATCATAAAATCCTAGATAAAATTTTATCCCGGCTTGCAACATGATTATGTCCCATGATTTCAGGATATTTCTTGAATTTTTGTGTTATATTTTACCGAAAAATGTCAGTAGAATTATTTAGCAAGGTTTCTAAAAATTATCTCCCTCGCTAAGCCAAGCTCTCGTAGTATTAGAATTGTCACTGCACCCCTATGAGCCAATATATGACTTGTTAGGGGAAGAAACTGTGAATCTTCTGTTCTCATGCATAAATGCCTATGCTTCTCCTGTGAGCATGCCTGTGAGCATGGATATTCACCTTGTATGTCACATACTATGTGTGTTTTAAAATGAGCTCAAAAGGAAGAGGGAACTATCAATTCCAGATTGACCAGGAACAGGTATGTAATATTCTCCTTGTAAAGTTTTACCTTTCTAACCTTGGCCCATCATGCATGTGATTGCTTAGATAAGACAGTTTGGGCTTCCTAAAGTACAAGTGTGTGTAGGGGTGAGAGTCTGTTTCCAGTATATACTTCGTTCCAAGTTCTTATCCCTCTCTTTCTTGTTCCTGTCCCCAGTCTCTGCCTCCACGGTACCAGCTTCCCTTATGCCTGCTCCCATGGCAACAAGTTCCAGCAGTAATGGCTCTGTCTCTTCATCTCATCCCTATACAGCTACATTCTGCAACAGAGAAGTAGCTTGATTTTTTCTCACTACTTTCTTTTCTTTATTTATCAGGCCATCTGTGCTTGTTCGAAAACCTCTACTGTGAATATACTGATTCTGTATGTGACACTACTTTAACAAAAAAAAAAAATGGTGAATCCAGGCCTGTTTTCTTTCTTCTCCCTCTTCTATTGCTTGGCTGTCTGAAAGAGGAAAGAATTATTACTATTTTAAACATTGTCTTGTCACTTTTCAATGGCAGGATCAGCACAAATTGAACTGAAACAACCACCGTTTTAAAATGTAAATTAGGTTAAGGAAGGTTAGAGTCATATGTGTTTTAAAAATCATTCCAACCGCTATCAGACTGCTTTTTGAAGGCAGTTTGTGCACAGAAAAGAAGATTTGAATTTTTGAAGCAATCTGAGAGAATCAAAGGAGGAAGAGATTTTGGAATAAACATTCCCTTTCATTTTTAGTTGGCTCCTTAATATGCTAGAATGTATTTTATAACACTAATCATTCATTTGGGACCATGATTCAACAAACCAGTAACAGGTAACAGTTCCAGACTCAATATACAGCCATTTGAAATGCTGGAAGTGTATGGACCCAAAATGGGGGAGCGAGACATGAAAGGAGGGGAGGGGAGAGAGGATAACAATTCAAGAGGAGGAATCAGGTAAAGATCCAGTGTGGAATTTAAAAATCCCAGGGATTTTGTAACAGAATCAATTTATAGGTAACAGTAAATATGCCACTTTTAAACATTTTGCTGATTTGTGTTTGTTTGGAATAAAAGAATGTGACTGCTAAAGAATATATCAGTATACATTACAATGACTAGCAAGTTTTTTCCCTTTCTCTAACAAATAGATTTTTATTTATTATAAATCACTTGCTTTATTTTTAAGAGTTAAAGTGTTTGAGACGTCAAATCTCCCTTAATCTTAATGGGAAAACCAAGATATTCAGTAATTGACAGACTGCAGTCCCATGTGCAGATAGTATTGAAGTGCGTACTGTATATTTTTAAAGGGGAACTGTATCTTTTTAGGAGGCCAACGGTTTGGAAAGCATATTCTCTGCAGACAAGGACACCAGGATTTGGGTGCACACAGTAAGTTGAACATGAGTCAACAGTGTGCACAACTGAAGGTAAAGAAAGTCTGTACTGCATTAACAAGAGCATGACCAGCAGGGCACAGGAAGTGTTTATTCCCACTAAGCACTTGCATGGGCACTCACATCTGCAGTGCCACAGTCCATATAGGGCTCCTGACTATAAGGAGGGTACTGATGAATTAGAGTAGAGCAAAGCCAGAGAAGGCTGCTGACGTAGGCAGCAGCAGGGGCACACAACATGCTGAAAGAGTGTATTTATTTAGTCAGACGAAAAAAGAAGGTTAAAAGGGGATTTATTTTCTGTCTTCAAGTACATAATGTGTGGGTTTTGGAGAAACAGAGTTAGTCTCTTCTTGGAGATTCACAATGAATTGACAAACGACAATGACAAAGAGTTGCTTTATGAGACCTTGCAAGGGGTCTTAAGGAAAAAATTCTTCACAATTAGAATGGTTAAGTGCGGAACAGGTTGTCAAGGCAGGCAGTGGACATTCCACAAAGCTTTCAAAATTTGACTGGATTATGCCCTATCTAACGTGATCTAGCTTCTGAATAAATCTTGATTTGGACAGATGGTTGGACCAGATAACCTACAGAGTTCCAATCCAACAAAGATTGTCCTATGATTCATGAGTCTATGAATACCAACCAGTTGCCTACCAAGAAGAATCTGCACTATGCTTTCAAGATTCCCAGAATAGGAAATACTGAGGAAAAAATAGAGTAATGCTTGCACATTAAGACAGTCTAGCACACAGAAATGGTTGATTCAAATTCTTTGAGTAAGTCACTTAAACAATTGTAACCTTGGATAAAAAATAGAAAATCTCTGTGCTTCAGTTCTTCTCCAGCGAAGTAGAATGAATAATATTTCTTTATATTTTTTCCCCCAAATAGTTCATCCTTATGTATTAAGGGGATTTTAACAGACTGAGCCAAGTCAAGAGATGCTATGGTAGCATAGGAATTGAGCATCTGATCAATGTAGATATTAGTCACCCAAGCATAGTCATCAAATACATGGGGGGAAAAAAGAGATGAATAAATTGTCCCAGAGTCTTTCTTTTTGGATACAGAATCTTGTTTCATCTATGTCTATGATCCAAATACTATTTTAATTATTACAACAAATAAACAGTGATAAGTGATATAAGTGTAAGAAAGCATCCTTTACTCTCTGAATCTTCTAAGAATTCCTGAAATGATGCACCAGCACCTGCTTTGCAATAAAATAAAAGTTAGTCTCTAGGTCCTTGCTTCCCGGTCCTGCTTATTATTGCCAGTGGAGTGCTCTACTTCTTAGCTGTATATCGAGACACTGTAGGTGGTAGGTCAGTACAGTGTAAATGTTTTGTGGTTAAAACCTAAATATATGATTTGTGTTTATAAGCTTTAAATTGCCTTCCTGACAAAATATGCACAAGCTGAAAGCTTCTGCTCATGGTAAATTATGATGGATTACATTTTATTGGAACTTATTATGAATAGATCTTTGATTTGAAAAAATGAACCCTTTAAATGCCTTTAGAAATTATAGTGGAAGAAACACCATCAGACTATCAGGACATCATCAACACCGTCAGAGAGTGACAAATATAACTTATTTTTTAAAAGAGAGACACACACACAAGTGCACACTCATATATAGGCATAATTGCATACTCAGATTTATAGATGACAGAAAAAATGTTGATTTTTTTAACTTGGTGTTAGATAGGTGCCTAATTTTCAGATATAAACTGTGTGCTAAGTACACAGAAAACATGTCTATATCACAGTAAAGACACTATATTTATATATGACTATACATGTACATAATATAGATTTTAAACGAAACAGTATATATTCAAAGACACAGAATTTCTATGAAATATATTTTGTGTTTTTCACTTATAGCTGATTTAGTTAATATATCAGAAGAAAGAATGGAGATTAATATGTTTTTCCAGAACTTTGGTATGTGTGAATATATAGATTTATTTATACATATACATCTTCAGTTTTCTCTTTGTATTTATTTATATCTAAAAAATGTCACTGTCGTATTTTAAACATTTCTTTTAGGCAGAGCTTACTTGTATTACCACTCCCAAGTTTAAGGGAATATAAAGTCAAGGGAGTATATTATTAAGAGTTGTCATGGGGAGAGGCCTTTTGTTCTACTGTGAAACTTTTCTCCTTTTTATTGGAACAGACAATAGGTATCTCTTCTTATCTCCCTTGCCCTCCCCTGAAAGGAATGTAGCCAGGGGAGGGGTTTTTCTCCTTTTTACCTGACAAACAATGAAGGATTCTGTGTCTTATCTCCCCTCCCCGGCAAGGCATGTGACTAGGGGAGGGGCCTGAGGGCCAGGGCAGGCTGAGTGACAGCCAATGACATGTGAAGACGTGCCCACGAGGCATGTGACATGGGAGGGGCTCGAGGCCCTCTACAGCTCCTGGACCTCAGGAAGGGAGGTTTGTCAGATTACATCAAAACAGAAATGTCACATTTTATATATATACGTACTTAACATGAAAATAGGGAAGAACAGACATAAAAATGTTTGCAAAAGCTTGCCTGTTTTCTGGCTAAGAAGCTTTTAGTGGCAATAGTTAAATGTTGAATATGATTATCCAAAACTGCTGCTTAAAACAAAATAAAGTTGAGCATACTTGCAAAGAACATTCCAGAAGTTTCAAAAGTAGTAGTGCATTATTTATCAGTGTTAATAGCCCTAGGTATATTTCTGAGAGTATTCACTTAAACAGTCAACAATTTATCACATCACAATATATAAAATGTAATTTTAATTAATAAATGGACATTCTATTGCCTTTACGGCTATAACAGATCAATCCTTCTTTACATTCTGTCTACAGTTTGGGTTCTTTTAATGGGTTTTATTAGGTTTTATTCTCCATTCCAATCGTGAAGCTTATACATTTGTTTCCTGGAAGACTTTCTGTACTTTGTGGCATAATCTCAGAGTGTCATTAGGGTATCTGTTTGATACCTTAAAGCATCATTCATTACCCTTGAAATGCAACACAAGATCAAGCCTACCTTGGAAGTAAAGAAGTTACTGTAATGTTATTGTAGTTCTTGTTAGTAGGCTGTGAAGTCCTAAGTCAAAACATTTTCTTGGCAAAATAAATAGTTTCCAGTTTCTCTGAATGATTAATGCAATACTTCATTTGCACAGTCTCAAATCAGTTGGCAAAAAAGATCTTTTCCACTCTCTTACAAAGAAGTAAATCAGATGGGCCCGTTTCTGTACAATAAATGGAGCAAATGCTTTGAGACATAATGAAGTATTTTGAGATGAGAAGTCCAGACCTTAGACTTGTAGTGCTTGAGGTTTTTAGCTTAAACAAAAGTTCATTGATGATATTGAAAAATGTCATCATTTTGCTTTCATATTATCACAGATATCTCATAAGTTCCCGTCAAGGTGTTGATGCAAAGCCTATTATGTGACTTGTTCTATGTTTCTCTTAATGAACAGGATCCACTTTGAAGATTAAATTAGGTTATCATCACACTAACAGGATCTACAAAACATTGTAAAAAGGTTAAACTCTCTTAGATGGGGTTTCTGGATATTTATATGGAATTACAAATTCTCCTGTTAGAAGATTATCCTTGTACTCATCTATTAGGCCACTGCATGAACACTCTTTTGTAAATCAATATTAATTAAAAATTATTATGATCAGAGAACTAAACAAAGGGCTTGTGCTACTGAAGAAAGGGTATGCCCCAGTGACAGATCACTGTTAAAACCTCTCATGCCATTGGGTGATATTTGCCATATGTCCAATGATTGATAGTAAGATTTAATGAGTTCTTACAAGCAATTAAATAATCAAGGGTTCCTGCTGTTACATGGCATAGCTTGATAGAACAGTGACAAATGAGAGAATATCTGCAACCTAATCAAAGGGACATATTTCCTTGGGAACAAAATAATATTATCCACCAGTGCAATCAAAGGACAAAAGAACACAGAGAGGACGCAATAGAATGAGATAAATTTTGTGCTCTTTTCATTATTCTGGCCATGCAGTTTCCATTTATTGGATCCTATTAAATCAGAAAGAAAATTAGGCTACTTAAATAAGTTTCATTTGTCATAAACTGTGAGCTCGTGGGTATATATCCATATCCATCACCTTAGGTCTCCTTTCCCCATGAAACACTATCTTAAGTTATATTTTCTGTATTCTTATTTGGTATTTACTTCTATTGTGATTAGTGAAGTCTTGTTTTAGTTTTTTACTTTAATCAAAGGAGTACAGTAAAAGCCTGGATAGTACCAAATTTTTCAAACATTTTTGATTAATGAATTATTCTGAACATAACTATTTATGTTCTTTTAAAATTGCTCGAGATAATGGTTCATACTAAAAAACTGTCCACTGAATTAATTTTGTTATTTCTTGTATTCAGGTCATATATACATTTTGATTTGCAAGAGTTAGTACACAGATTTAAAGTCCATATTTTAATAAATTTATAGACCCCTATACATTGTTCATAAGAAGTGAGGAGTATTATCATGAACTGTGGTTTAGTTTGGCAACACAATTTGTTTCATTACGTTCTTTGCTACTAAGAAAATATTAGTGTGAGCTGTAGAAGACGTTCAGAGAACTCAAAATTTCCCCAACTATAGACTGAAATTCACTAACAGACAGATTTATTTCCTCATTTTTAAGTTAAAATTGATTACAAGTAATGGGTCTGGATATATACAGGTAACAGAATATAGATCAGCTTATTCTGACTTTTAAAAAAATATTTTACCTTTGTGATTACAGAGAAAAGGATTAAATTACCTACCTAGATCCTCATTAATCAGTCTATAAAACATTAAACTTCAAAAAACCAAGATGTTCCATTCAAATCCAAATACAAACTTCTGGCCCAAAAGATGTCAATAAAATTGCCTTTGACTTTGATATGTTTTTTTTCCTTTGATTACAATTAAATCCCATGATTAAGTATTCTTTCAACTTTCAAAGAATTTAATGTTAACTTAGCTCCACTGTTGATGTGGAATAACATAACATTTTAGTAGTAATATCTTTTTCACTCGAAATTCAAAGTTTTTTCTTTATTTTGGTCAAAAATAAATAAAAAGGTTCCAAGAGTAGACACTACCTTATAGTTAAAATTTTCATCAGAAAATTTAAACATCAGACTGTAACTATTCTGTACTATATTTCAGTTAGCTAGCTGGTATATAGGATAGAAGTTAAAGAAATGCACCAGACAACCACCAGAACAAAGTGGCCCTATTCATCAGTATATTCCAATATTCAGATATTGCATCTTTAGACTGTCAAAAGCATAGATTTCCTAAATATAGACTGAGCTGTTTCCTAGTTTTTTGTGTGCTGCAGCCATGTGAGAAAGGGGATGAGCTCCTCTGGAGGAGACTGACCCAAGAACAGGTTGTTTCAATTCAACCATACTTTCCCAGAGTCCGTTTCTTAGATTAGAAACTAAGAACCAGAAATTGTCGTGATAATGCTTGTACACTCCACTGCAAAAACCCTAGTGCCTTTGGTAGCTATTCCACAGGATGTTGACAGAATCATAGAGTCATAGAAGGGTTTACAGAGTTGTCAAGTGGTTTGATTTGGAAGGGACCCTTAAAGATCAAGCCTCCCACAATAATAATTTCAAAACAGTTTTACTCGCAAGCTGGATTTTCTTTTTCTTTTTTCCCCTCAGTTTTGTTTTAACGTAGGACAAACACAAGTTGTAAAAACTTGACATTTTCACAAAACAGAATACTTGTTTTCCAGCCAGCTATGTTCAATATTTAAGGATGTATCATTGACTCTATTTTTTCCACAAGCTAGTACATTTGCTTTGTTTTCGTATACACAAAGCAGAATTTTTCCAGAGTATGTAGCATATTTCAGACATTAGGCATATTGCTTAATACCCTAATGGCAGACACTCAAATATTACACAAAAAAACCCAGTACAAATTAAAAATATATCAAATAACTACAAAACTAAGTTAAAGGAATCAGTAAGTGAATAGTTTCTTAATTTTTAAATTATTTGCATATATTTAGCTACAGATTCTCTTTTGTATGTGTATTTAAAAGTCTTCTCATCTAGTTCCAATCTTTAATAAAATCTGACAATGACAAAGTCACATTGGAAAAATGTGAAATGGAAGAATTGGTATTGGAAAAATACCCCAATTCTTTGCTGGATTTCAACTGCCGACTATTCTGCTGAAGTCATCTGTAGTACATCATGGGATAAAGGTGCTTATAGTAATATGTGTTTTTAGATTAGGAAGCTCCCTTGGGGTTTGTAAGCCTTAAAGATAAATTGTCTACCCCAAATTTTTCTTTGTGCTTTTAGTCATCTCCAAATATGTTGGGTCAAGAACTGCTTCGAGTACAGGCTGTGGATATTTAGGTACCTGAGGAATCATGCTGCTGCAGGGTCACACATGCACCACGACTTTAATGAACCTGTCAGACAATGTACAGATGTGGTTTTACATGGGTGTCAGTTAGATCACTGACCTATTGGATCACATCAAGTCTGATCTTAGTGAGGTCTCATAAAGATTAATTAAATGAGTTCCATATTTAGGGAGCGGCAGGAGTCAATGACTCTTACTAAAAGAGTAACTTTGTTGTTCCACAAAGCAAACGACCCCTCAAAAAATCAGGAAGACATACCAAGTTTTTGGCAGCATCAGATTCCTAAGGCCTCAATCAATAAATTCACAAAAAAATACACACCTCATTAGATTCCATACAGATTGCAAATCTAGCTATAATGTAAAAACAGGCAGACAGTCTGTCTCAATATTATTACAGGAAGGCTTGGTTAAATTAATAGCTTCTCATTGATTAAAAAATCTTGCATTTTACATGTTCTTAAGCTGGTTCCCACCATTACCTTTCAATAACAGAATACGAGTCTTTGGAGAAATGTGGTTATATTGAACTGCTCTATTGACATACAAAGGTAGGCATAATAAGTTGTTTACATTAGCTTTCCATTGTTTCCTGTCATAAAGTTCTGTCCAACTGAAAGACAAAGACGTCAATGTGTCCTAAATTTTTGCTCTCCGTTAATTTTTAAAATATTCCTAGCCTATCAATAACATAGTTACTTTGGAACAGTCATTGAGCATGACTCCACTAAATCATTTCTGTTGCAACTGCAAGTGAGAAATAGTTAAGTCCATGTAGCATTTGTCCCTGCATACAACCCTCAGCTTTTGACCATTTGTAATTACTGGACTAAATCCAGCCAAAAATAATAACACAAGTTCTGATCCACTAAAATGCTTTCCAAATCATACTAAGGACCCAAATTACGATTCTTGATTACACAGAGTACTTCACTAGACTAAGCTTTTGGTGCCAATCAAAAAGCTGTACAGAAAAATATGTGCACTCCATCAAAAACTGTTCCCAGAACTTCTGTATAAACCTATTCAAATATATTTCATTGGCACGCAGTGTTGGCAGACTTTTCTCAGTGCCACAAGATCATCTAAGCTGAATTGAAGTAGCACAAGCTCACAGCGTTGTTTGTTGTTTCCTTTTTTAATGAAAAGCTGGTACTCTTGATTGCCCTTGTTCTTTTGTACTCAATCTGCGAACTCAATCTGCACCACAACCGATCTTACAGTTTAAGTGTTCAAACAGCAAAGGATGGATCAGATGTCCAAATATGCCAAAATACTAAGACTTGAGTTTCAACAATATCATTTCTTGTTCATTAGTGCAATACATATGCCTTCTCCTTTCCCAATAGAAACACTAAATCAAGAAATGTGTTCTTGGATAAACAGCAAACAAATGGCAGCTGCCACACCTGTAAGTGTGACTGGTGTATTGAAGCGCAAAAGGGAAGAGACAAGGACATTGACTTCATGGAACAAAGAGAGATGTATGATTTTCCTGTATCTCAGACTTTGAGATGTCACTTATAATAGCCTTTTCAAACAAACACTCTTTTTGTACTCTTTGTGTTTTAGGCCTTTTTATGGGTGGTACCAGTTGAAATGGCTGACCACAGATTTGGTGTCACCTCTGAGAAGAGACAGTAAAGTAGTAAACTAATGCAGAACCACTGCTGGCTGCTCCTTGGTTTACTTATCTGAACAGCTCATGTAACTAGTCTTTGAAAGTATTAATCTCAGCATGATCTAGAGAGGGTCTGTGCTTTCACCAGTGAAGCTTTCGCTATAATATGGCTAGTAGATTACTTTCTCTTTGGAAAAATAGGAGTCCATAGGCTAATTTTGCTTATTTTGTTACCTCGTAACTCAGCTTTTCATAGAATCTTGTAATTTTGTAAAACTCTTCAGGGAAATGCTGTTTCCTCAAATGGGGCCACTATCCTAATTTTCTCTGTTGACCACAGTCGTATGTGCATAATGGGGAATTGAGACTTTTCATTCCCATAAGGCTGAGTCCCTTCTAAGGTACAGAGGTCAAGCTGTATGTTCAATTCCAGATATTCACCTTGTTTGCTGTATGTGTTGGCTGCCTCTTTTCCTTTCTTCTGTTTTCAATTCATCAGAGTCCTGCAGTGCAATAAAAAAAATGCTTCTTGGTTCTCAATGAATTCTGTAGAAGTGCCAAAGAGTAAGCATCTATATTTGGAATAAACATGAACTATTATTAGACAGAGATTTTGAAAGTAGTTGTAATTTATCTGCTATCAGGAGCAATAGAAAACCATATGGATGATAAAAAACATAAGCAGGGCAAGGTCCTTCCTGTGTCTGTTGACAACTAATACGCACCAGGAGGGCAGTGCCATATGTTTGCATGTACATTACTGCGGGGGGCAGTGACATATGTTCACACGTATGTAACCCTTCTGGCCTGCTGTCATAAGGCTATTTCTGAAGGGGTGTGCTCCTTTGAAAAACAGAAACCAAACCATTAAATGTGAGTCTGCTATATTCTCTTTGTCAGCAGCTTCTCTTAACTTCTCTTACACTGCTGTTTTGAGGAGCAATCAGAACAGCTGCATCAAAACAACAAAGGCTTGTGTAGACCTCTCTGATAGCCCTTCAAGGTATTGAACAGCAAAGTAGTAAAATACAGACACCACACTAGAACAGTCACATCTGCTAGAACAGTCACATCTGCTAGAACAGTCATACCTGCTGAAAACTCTGAGAGTGGTGAAAACTTGCTTCTCCCAAAATATTTCATGGACTGTCCTTTACATTTTTTTTCAGGCTGGACACAACCTCACATCATGTCATCAGCAGCACTTGTCAGGATTAAAAAAAAGAGTTTAAGTATAGAAGAGTTACAAAATGAGAGAATCAAAAAGTGTTCATGATAGTATCTCCTGCAGTTTTGGGGGCATAGAGATGAACAGTACTACTAGATTATTCTGACCATTCCCTTGTCAGTGAAATATTCCTTGCAATGTAATTTCTAGTGTTTTGTTCATTCAATTTAGTATAAATCCAAGCAGATAGCCTTTCTGTTCTATCTCTTGGGAGACCATTTATCCCTCAATCCACTTATTCCACTATTAGGTAGATTTTCTGAAATTTGCAGTGTATTTTTCTTTTCTTAATTTCCTTCCTCTCTTTAATTATCCATTTTCTTGCAAATATGGCTCATCTTTATATATTTGCATTCTTTCAGAGGTCATAAAGGCTGTCACACAGGGAAGGAATGCAAANCATCCTTCTTAAACTGGGGAGCCCAGAACTGGACACAGTACTCAAGATGTGGTCTGACCAGCGCCGTGTACAGGGGAAAGACAACCTCCCTGGTCCGACTGACCACACTGTTCCTGATGCAGGCCAGGATGCCATTGGCCTTCTTAGCCACCTGGGCACACTTCAGGCTCATACTGAGTTTCCTGTCAATCATTACTCCTAAATCCCTCTCCACTTCACTACTCTCAAGCCACTCCTCCCCCAGCCGATAGCGATGCATGGGGTTGTTATGGCCGAAGTGAAGAACACGGCACTTAGTCTTGTTAAACCTCATACTGTTGGAGTCTGCCCATTTCTCTAGCCTGTCAAGGTCCCTCTGAAGTATGAAATCTTCTTCTAGAGAAAGGTAATCTGCAGGACATTTTGTGTGGTCACAGATGACTTATGACTACAAAACATTGCTTTCTCCTCCTGTGTCTGAGAAGGGATAACAAGACCATGAGCAGATTAATCTTGGAAGGGCTGCTCACCTTTCCCACCAGCTGTGACTGACAATATTTATTATTTTTTATTCTCCATGTATGTTATTCACTGGACTTTTGTCTTCATTGAATGTCATCCTTCATTTATTTCTGTCCGTTACTGTCATGATGTTCTTCCTCAATTCTTTGTGCTCAATTTTGTTGAAGTAATAATATACTTGTATGACCAATATACATGATCTTCTCTCCATTCATTGTATTACATATGATTGTGTTGAACGAAATGGATCATAGCACAGGTCCTTGTGGAATTCTAGAAGTGACCTCTCTTTCATGTGAAAAGAGACCTTTAATTTTTACAGTTTGCTTCATCACTTTCCTGGTTTTGGAGGTTCAGTAAAGAGAAGTCATTTTGCCTCCAATATATGCCTATATAGAAAACAAGTATTCATTTTTACCACCATGTTCCAAGAGTTTGGGTTCATCTGAGGTTTGGCCAGAACTCTCTAAACATCCGTCTTTTGGAAAGAGATTCTAGAAATAACACCTGGACTGGCTCAGATTTCTGCAACATTTTACTACCCCTGCTTTATTCTTACTTCTAGCATGACAGCAGCAATAATCCTATAAGTCCTATACTTGTACATTTCTGTTGTACTTCACAAATTAATTGTCTCTTATTCACTTGACAAAAGAAATGAACTGTGTTTTGCTGTGCTTCATTTCATATATATAAATATCTCATACAACTCTACCTCCATAGAGATTGTAGTTCTACACAACATCTGCAAATTCATTTTTCAACCTTATTGCTGCTTTTGTCCAGGACAATGGGCTCTCCAGAATCTTATTTATTTTCCTAGTACCACTTCTCTGACCTCAGATTCCTTGCAACAAAGATTGTGTCTCGAATGAAAGTTCTTCTCTAAATGGTAAATTGTGATAACCTTCATATTCCTCACAATATTTTCATCATCCTTTGAATAAACAGATATACTCACAGATCCAGGATATGCCAATGTTCTCTGCTGTTGCTTATAATATATTTATTTAGGTTTTTGGCAGAGTTAGATAGGAAGAAGCTATTTTTCTTAGGGAGCACAAAATTTCTTTGTCACATAACTCTTTGGTTAGGCTACATCAGGGGAGCATGGATCAGTTTTCACAATGGAAGTGGCAATTAGTGCTGCTGAGCTATAGTTTCAGTTTTTTGACAGAGTTGCTGAGCTTAATAAATTATGGATCAGTAGAGGGGGAAGGAAGGCCTCAAAATCTGCCTGAGCAGCACTTGAACTGGTAGTGCACTACATTGCATCTCCATTCAATAAATGTCCATTTCAGTCTGGTTTTGCGGTCAAGTGTGAAAAAGAAACATCATCTGTAATTAATAACAGTTAAGAAAAAATCCATATGAATACATGCCAGCACAAGGAATGAGAGAAGTAGTGGAAATGAGAATAAAAAGTGCTTCTGAATAATGCCGAAGACTGGGTTGTACAGAAGCCTCCAACACAAAGCTTTCTGGGACACATCCGAGCTAAAGGCTTTTTCAGAAACGCGTTAGATTCCACAGAGATAAAAATACATCATCACACAGGTTATTCCACTCTGTCAGGCAAGATGCAAGTTGTTTCCTCCATGTATCTGTGCATTTCTCCAGCCAAGACTGAATATTTAAGTATTTGTCATTGAAAAGGATACAAAAAATAGTCCTTCTGTGTGTCCACAGAGGTAAGTTTTACATTTATATTCCATCTATATCCAAAGTATGACAAACACTGTGCAAGTGAGTAATAGGAAGAAGAGGCTTTGAGACACAAAAATTGTCATCTCCATGAGCAAATATCACAAGTAGGAGAAGACAGCACCCACAAACCAAAGCAGTTGAACTACTGACCAACCCCTTGCTGTAGATTATGTTTCTGCTCATTTGAGAATTGTAAACTATTCCCCATGCTTTCTAAATTTTGTCTGTTATGTTGATATATGTTTGGTCTAAAATTCAAGCGTTTGCCTTTGCATCAATATTTAACTTTCTGATGTATTTGATGCTGTAAATATTATTTAAATTCTAGATATTACTTATTTATTAATATTGACTACTACTTGCTTAATAATAAGTCAATTAAACTTGAGTGGAAAGTTCTTTAGACAAGTATTTTTCTGGAACAGGGTCAGTAAAATATTACTTCATAGGGGCTCAAAAAACCCTGAGGAAAGTTATATAAGAGTGAATAGGATGTATCTCTAACTAGGTAAGACTTTAAAGATCTGCATGTGTCCTTTTTTCATCCTTTGTGCCTGCTTCTGTTTTCTAAGTTTACTTACTAACAAATTACACAAAAGCAAGGTATAAGCTCAACTCAGGCACTCTCTTTATCATTTTGCTTAATAATTAGCACACTAACTGGCACAATATTGGCATGGTGTGTCTTGGGGAGGGAGTTCCCATTTGAGGACACTGCCCTCAACAGACAGGCTGAGCACAGCCTTCTTGCTTCAGAGAGCAAGGAGCAAAGCTGGTGTCAGTTTTGCCGTGCCCAATGCCCATTTTGCCCAATGTACTTACTAGTATGAATTTAACTTTTCTACCCTCTATCCCCACGATATCTTATGAACTAAAACTCTTTATCCTCTCTGCAGTCCTCTGGTGAAGTGGGAGAAATATGTAATCCCCACCTTAGCTGCAGGGAGGGAGACACAGAACTTCTGGGTGGTAAAAAAGAGTATCTTCAAGTGGTGAAGCTCCAAAAATTGGGAATTTTCATATAATTTTCTGACTTGATCATTGATATTGGCTAGGAAACCAGAATTTGATTTCACAAAGAAAAGCTGGGTTTGGAGGTTCAGTAAAAAATGAAAATCAGGTAGAGCTCTTTCATGCACTCAAAGATTAACATTCATACTCAGCTTCTAAATCCAGAGTAGACAACTATCGTGATATTGACATATTATTTTGAAAACCC
This sequence comes from Pitta sordida, assembly GCA_013390025.1. Taxonomy (NCBI): domain Eukaryota; kingdom Metazoa; phylum Chordata; class Aves; order Passeriformes; family Pittidae; genus Pitta; species Pitta sordida. The sequence continues at coordinate 68,078 of WEKX01009977.1, read as the reverse complement.
AGATTCAAATAATTTTGAATAATCTTGAAAAACAAAAATTCAGTAGCTATTCTCCAAGGTGCCAAGTGAGCCTCTGAGATGCCACAGGATTTGCGGAAAGGGAGATGTTGTTAGTGAATCGGTCCCCATTATCCAAGATTTTATCCAAACATTGCAATCTGTATGAAATTTCCAGCTTTAAAAAATTGCCAGTTTCTGATGAAAAGAGACATGTTGTAAGGTCTTTGAGAGTTTTCTGAATTACAGCAACAATGGTTTTGATTTTATGATTTTCTATGGAATTTAATGATGTACAAAATCAACTCACATTTCATTAAAACTTGACTGAACCAGCAAAGAAGTACTTGATCAAGCCTGCAAAGTAGTTTTTTTTTCAAACTAAGGGTAGCTAAAAAAAATGAGCTGCTTTGAGTGTCAATTTTAATAAAGTGTTGTCTAAAATGCAACCCAAGAAGTTGCAGCGATCTTGCTTCTATTTGCTTGTTCAGTATTTTATTATATACACATACTGGATTGCCACAGGGGAGTATGACTACTGGTCTCTTCAGAAGGAGGACATGGTCCCAGGGTATTGGTTCTAGGGATTTTTTCATTACTTCACTAGTAACACATTATTTCAGGTCACATTTTATCAGCTAGCTCAACAAGAATGCCAGTGACTTTCACCTTGTTCTAGATCCCTGTAAACATAGTAATTGCCAAAATTATATTGTCCATTATTTACTTAACAAGCAGTACTTTTGTAAATAAATAGTCTGTCATGAGCAAACACAAATACTGGCTGCAGAGGTCATAAGTCTTCCATGCTTTCAAACACAGCTTCTGGCATTTTAAAACCAGAGTGAGAAAAAATGGTATGAGGAAGAGATGCCTCAGCCTGTTATCTTGCCTGAACTTTCCCTATATGTGCCCTGATGTCTTTATTTGGGGCATAACTCCACCCATGGGTGACGCTAATTCTGTTATCTATCTGTCTAATTTTGTCAAAGTGTATAAGACAGTTTGGTTTCCAGTGGCTCATTTTTCTCACCATTACTCTGATCCTTTTCTAACAGGGATGAGTGGCCACAGGAGTTTTTCATTAGAGGGGAGAAAATACATAAGCAGCCAGTATGTGGGTTTACTGTCAAGTGGACATTTATATTTTTAGCATCGTTTCTCTGAAAACATGTCATCACCTTTCCTTTTTATTCTGCTTTGGTCTTGGTCTTGGACACACATTAGCACTTAATGCTGCCCAACGTCTGACTAAATGCTTTCAGCTCATACCACCTCTGTAAGTGGAGTCAGTGGGTGCTTTCTGGATGATTTCAAAAGGTGTATGTTTGCGGACAACCTAACCTAATATCTATTTTGTGTAGGTCTTTTAGCACTACTACACAGAAGATTTCTAGACAGGTATGAGAAAATGGAAGTGCTCTAATTCTAAAGGAATCTCTTCTTTTAATCTTTATTAGAAAATATGACATCTTGATTTAATACAAGATTAAATAGTGTTATTATTTTTTAAATACTATTCTAACTTTAGGACGTGTTAATTTAGTAAATTAGAGTGTTATAATCCAGGGAACAGGCAGAGTCTTCTCTGACAGACATCTAAACCATTATACTTTCAAACCTCTAAAAATTATCATATGCAGTTTTCCCATTTCCCTCTATCCCACTGAACATATATTACTAACTTCTAGCATAAACTATTGAAACTATTCAGCCAGTTCACAGAGTGTTGTTTTTAAAATGAAAAATGCTGTGATCTTTTAATGTCTTCGGTATTATAATATGTACTAAATTAGCAGAACCCTGATGCTCTGATAATTTACACCACAATGTGCTATTTAAAACTGGAAACCCAGCAGGAGATTTTATTTTTATTAATTTAGTATAATTTTAAACATTATAAAAATAGCTGTCTCACAGCTTCCCTGCTGAGCCCTAGATTGTTGCCACAGACTCCATAATACTTTATCAGGAGAGTAACATCACTATAAATATTGCATAGTTGATTCTGGTTTCAACACAGAATACAAAAGATAAGGAAGACTGAAGAAGAAAGAAAGAAAGAAGAAACAGGGGTAGTTTTGTTCTACAGTTTGTCTTTGTCTGCTTGGTTTGGGTTTTACTTGTTTTTAAATCTTTCCTTATTGGTTTTTCTCGAAGTGGAGTTATGAATTTGTAGTTAAAGATAAAAAGAAGATACTCCACACTGTAGTTAACTTCAGATGTGTCACACGATGATGTTGTAGGAAAATGAGTATTACTCTAGCTTCCTTGTCTATTGCCCTTCAATTTCTGTGGACTGAACATTACTGGAATGTTATTGTTCAAGTCTAACAGTAAAAGAGCAACTTCCCATGAACTTCATCTTTGCGATTTTATGCTCAGAACTGGTTCACATCTGCTCGGCTTTGTGAGCTTCCATCTGCCTGATAAAAAAAGGCAACAGACAGTTACCGTATCAAATCTCACCTGCGTCAAGGATGGTGACAGTCAGGTAGGTATAACAGCTTTTGGCCTTTTATCATGCTTTTCAACTTTTTAAATGAGCTGAATTGAGTGGAAACTCTTGACAGGAGTTTCAATTCCCAAAGGAACATCTGCTCCTTCAACAACGGAAGGGTCTTGGCACTGAAGCAATATTTACTATGCAAAAGATGTGGTTTGGGGTACCACAGTAAACCATTCATAATGGAAATGCACCGCTATTGGCTGGGGGACGAGTGGATTGAANGCTGGGGGGTGTTGGGCTGGATGGTCCTATGGGTCTCTCCTGGTTCGGAGTGGCCTGTGCACCTGTGAGGGAGCTAGATTTATGTTCACCACTCTGGGGTGTGCGTTCGGTCTCTGCACGTGCGTTAGCTGGTGAGTTGGACTAGATGATCCTTGTGGGTCCCTTCCAACTCATAGTATTCTCTGATTCTGTGATTCTGTGAAAGCTAGGATGGACTTGCTGGAAGGGAGAACAGACTATGATTGAAAGTCATTTAAAGAAAAAGAGTTTCTAAATTTAACTCATTATGGAACTCTTATATATACAGTGCCTGTATATTGTATATTTATTGAGTGATCAATAGTATTACACTTTATATTACCAAAAGTCATAAAGTGATTCAATTTATTAATTTTTTGCTGGCTACCTGTATCTTTTAGAATTCAGGTAAAATTCTTTAAAAAAGCAAAACTGAAAACTGAACAAAACTCCACTCCAAATGGTAAGGATTTACCACATTAGGGTGAAACGTATTTCTCTGTTGGACAATTGATTTTCTTGCAAAACTGTAGTTTTCACAAAAAGTTAGTGATTTCACAGTTTCAGAAAAGCAATGTGATTATCATATATGTCCCCTTTTTACACTTGAGAGAGGGGACCTTACATTCAAAACATCTTGCTCTTGTACGTTAAATGTCATCTAGGTATTAATTGAGTGACACATGGACAATTCAGCCTTGTCTCAGACAAGAGCTGCATGTTGATCTTTTTGGGGTATAGAAAGCATGAAGTCTTCCCATCAATTAACCTTAATTAAAACTGTAGTATTTTTTTTGAATCACATTAATACTGACTAAAATGCCACTCAGTAGCCCTCAGTCCATACAAGTAGGGTAGCTAAATGCTTGATAATTAGCTGAAATAAACATTTTCATCACCAAAATATTTGTTGCTAAAAAATTGTGCTGTAACCCCAGTGCTGTGATGTTTAGATCTGCGCATACAGGATATAACAATTTGCAACTCTCTTTTTTTTCCACAACTGCCAGGAGAACACGAGTGAAGTCATTCCAAGGATATTGGAAGAAATGAGGCATGAAATAAAAGCCTTCCTGTGCTATCTGCTGATCCTCAGGAATGTAAGGCAACTTGCTTATTTAAAGAGAAGTATTCAGGCTATTAAGTAAAGCACTAGGAGAGTGAGGATTGAGTCCTCTATGTGAGACACTCTCCTGATCTGATGGCATCAATGTCCTCAGAACTATCAACCCAAGTTCATGATAATGATATCTGCAAGATGTCTCACATGCTATTCTTGCTATTGGCCATGTCAGAGGACTTAAAATCAAGATTTTACGTGATTTAAGAAAGCTTTTTTTAAAATTATTTTGTTAACATTTCATAAACCGGGTATATGCACTGACAGTGTTACAAAAAATAGAGTAGTGGGCAACTCTCTGCTTTTAATATTCTTAGTCATACCAATTAAATTAATGCTGTGGATCAATCTAAGCAGTATTCCAGCTGTTTCATGAACAAAAGCTGAAGGACTCAATAGCTTGTACTGAACAGTGTCCTGCATAAAAAAAGTGGGATTTTGCTATTTAACATTGAATATTCTTTTCATTTGGTGGAAAAATCTTGTCAAAAGTAGTTGTGCTGTTTACTCAGTAGGCTCACACAACAGGGTAACTTAGAAAAATAGCACCACAGATTGGGAGTGATAGAGATTTTGTGTTAGGAGGATTTGAAGAGCTAGCTCTGAGGACATTGCAACTGCCCTATAGCATAATAACTATCCTGAAGGGAAGATTGACATATTGGTGTAATTGTTGTCTTTCATTAAACTACTATAGGAAAGACAATACTGCAATACTGATTTGACCAGAGTAACTAAATTCAGGTTTAATATTGTCTTTGCTTCAAACCAGAAATCTTCATTCTATTTGTCTAAATACCACATGTCCCATGTATTTCAGCAATAAGATCTAATGTTGCAGAGTTATTCTAAGGTACATAGTAAATGTACTGCTAAAAATACTACGTGTGTCTCTACAGTTTTTAAATTAAGTGCGTTGTCTAGGACAAACACTAGATTGTAACTGTCCAAGACTAGTTAAAAATTCCCTATATTATTATAAAGTGTGTTCATATAAGATAGCTTTAAAGAATCATTCTGTTTTTCTCATAAATTATATTTGCAGCAATCAATATATAAATCGCATACTCGATTAAAGGTACAAAGATTTTGATCAATTCACATTTGATCTGCCTGAACTACAGTTTGCCTAGGAACACAGGCATTGCAAAAATATTCTAGATATACTAAAATCTGCTTGAACCTTTTTCATTGTTTCTTAGTAAGGCACATACAGTTTTCTATTAAATTATTTTCCAAATGTTATTTTGTAAAGAAATTTAATAAAATTTACTACTCTGCAATCCATTGAGCACTTCCTAATTTAATTTTCATATTCTGCATTTCCTGGGATTTACAATTAAAATTGTGATGAGCCAGACATTCAAACTCTTACATGTGTGAGATTTTATTGGGGTTTTTTTAGCTGAACAGTATCAAAAGGATTTTGTTTTTATAAAATACGTATTAAAAAAAAAGTGCAAATAGATGAGACCTTTCATATACAGATTCTGAAGTTTTTACTAAGTCTAACACACACTGTTTTTTGGTTTATCTTACTTCTTTAGCCACTCAATTGTTTGGCGAAATTGACCATTTATGCCAATGCCAGATACAGTTAATAGAAAATAATAGTTCTGAGATTTTATACTCTCCAACACTGATCAAATAAAATTTTAAAAATCCTATTCTCTAGAACAGACACTATCGTTAAAATTCTTGCAGATTTATTTACACAAAACTCAACGTGCGTGTAACCAAGAGTGAGCCATTGTGTTCAAAAGTTATCTCATTTTACTACTATTTTATTATGCACTTGGAGATCAGTACAGATAAATATATTTGTCTATTTCATTTATAGCAATAATACTTTATTTTTATTTTGCATTTAGGACACCTCTTGAGCCTTACAGAATATTGCAAAGTTTGCATCATTATTTCATCTGCTTTCTAAAAGACGGTGGTGTTGCATCACTAGCCCAGAAAAAGAAGCACCCCATACAAACCTTAAGAGTACCTGCATGTTCTTATGATCCTGCTAGATGTAACCATTTTCCCTATCTTGAGTTGGATAAGGATCTTTCAACTGGTCTCTGAACTGAGTCCGTGTGCTCTTAAAGCAGCAAATGCAAAAATGCTTGTGTTTACACTTTCCTTCAACCAAAAATCTATCACTCAGTCCTCCCAACACCAACGTGCAATTAATGTTCAAGCCTTCACTATTGTCATATATAGAGACCTCTTATCAAAATTTTGTAGTCCTTTAAATTGAGGGGGCTTTGTATGGTTTGAAAGTAGCTTCTCTTTAGGCTTTTATTGGAGCCAATAACATACGTATTTTGTAGGAGGACACATTTAAGGATTGAGAGCCTTCTGTAACATCTACAACCCCCCCTCTCCCCAAAACCAAAAACAAACATCCGGGTTTTGTCAGTGTCAGTGTCACTAGGAGAGCATCATAAACAATTGGCTCCAAAAGCCATAAAAGCACACAAGACAGTGCAGCGCTAGAGAAGATGTAAATTTAAAGGGCTTTGTAGTTTGGCTTCGGTTATGAAATAATGTTTCTTTAAGAAACTCAGGTCTAATAATTTTCAGAACCATAGCTCTGCCTAGTCTCCTCACTCAGCATTGGAGGTCAGTACTCTCCCTCTAGCTTTCTTTCAGGAGTGCATTGTTTCTCAATAAAGAATGAAAGATGTGTAACACCCATCCAATGACTAGGATAGAGGATGTTTTGTTGCAAGGTGATCCAGCTGGTCCTCTTCAATGCAGAGCCCTGCTCACGGTACACTGGATTTGACTATACAATGGGAAATGGTGTCAGAACTAATAACATAAATATTGTCTCCACTGTACTGTTTCTAGTCTTTCTAGCCCTACTTAAGGGTTTGTTACAGCACAAAAGTTTGTTGAATTAAAGAAAAAAAGTAAAAATTAAAATCTCAAGCAATAAAAATTAAATCTCAAGTGTATACATGTTAGGGCCTAGGAAAGCGAGTTACAATTTGTGCTGAAATTATTAACAATATTGTTGACAACAGACTGTTCTGCTTTTATTTTATTTTTCTGTTTAAGAATTATCTTTGAGTGGTTCTTAAAGTTTGACTAAACTTACAGAGATGATTTCAACATAAAGGGTTTGCAAGGAGGGGAATAAACTACATCGTATCTGTGTTAGATTTCATCACTGATTAGCTTTTTTATTACGAGCAGAAGAAAATTTTTGTCCATCCCTCATCACTGTCTCAGCCACAGTAGTTTAAAAGGAGGATAGAGGACAGATGCTTCTAATAGTCTCAAGATTTTGAAGACTTTGCATATGAACCCAAAGAACTATGAATAACAACAGCACTATCTATTAGAGAAGTGATGTTCTTTAGGATCTCTCTCAGCTTTCCATAAACTTGCTCATATACATTCTCAAGGAGTTAATGGTGTGCAAATGAAACTAAATACGTAGTGATTGGTATTAAAAAAACAACAACTGTGCTTGCAGAGTATAATTCAGTTCTAATATATTTGACAATACATTTATTGAGTGAAGAAAACCATTTTTCTAGCCAGCAAAATAAATTTTCTGACCTCTAAATGGATATTTTATCCTCTTCTGGTCTGATCTTCTGGTAACATTATGAATTTCCCAGACAGCATTGTTAATTGGCAGAGTACTCCAGAAGAGAGCTTTTTTGGCTAAGAGTAAAGTTATCATTTCTCTTTAAATATCCATGTTCCAAGTTCCTCAAACGAAGGGAGGGTGCTAACATTCCCCTACAGTATCATTGCATTTACAGTGTGCAAGATTCTAAGGTAGAGATAATTAGTTCAGAGAATACCATAGGTCATTCAGACAATTTTTGTGGACTATATTACGGTTTTATAAAAAAAAGTTATACAAATGTTATTTTTTTTTTGCATCTCAATATTTCTATATCTTTGCTGTCACTTTCCTCAAGTGTTTTTTTTACCCCAAAATTTCCAATATTGTTATGATAGATTGAGAAATTCAAATAATATTCCAGGTTCCAATGATATACAAAATAGAAAATTTTCTGAAATATGTGTTTTCATTTGTTGCTGACTGTAATATTTTTGTTTATTTGTTTTGTTTCTCTGATTTGCTGGTGAATATTGGTATTCTGGCCTTCTGCTTGACACGAGCACTGACATTAAAGTGTTCTAAGAAAAACTGTTCAAGTGAAAAGGAGGGAACAATATTACTGTTTGAGAATATCATGATAGAATTATTACATGTGCTCTCATAAAATGAAACATTACATTACTCTGTCTCTGAAAAGTTCAGTACTTCTGTAGCTGTCACAGTGGGTTAAAAAGAAAGCTTGTTAATTGTCTAGAGAACAAAAGTAATCTCTAATATTCTGGAAGCTTTCAGTGACATCTGCATCACACAACAGAACAATTTTGTGTGACATCATTTAAGATGTACAGATAGGCTTATCTTCAAAAGTAAGATAAAATGATAAGCAAATAGAACTTTGGAAATAACTTTATAGTTAAACTAAAATTGGTTAGGAACCTATTCTCAGTTAAAATCATGATAAACAATGATGAAATCATGCTAGCACTTAAGAAGCTTATGTTATGCCTTCTACTATGTACTTTATATTTCTTTATTTTCCCTATTGTGGTGAAAATTAAGGAAATATCCAAATTTTATCTGGAAAAAAATTCAACATTTTATATCTATCTTTATCTATTTACTCTTTAAACTATATTCTTGCTTTGTTGTCAACATTACTGGGTTTATCTCTACAAATACATCATAAGTATGTACTCAAAACATAAAGTGTACATTGAAATATATGCATTATGTAGCCACTAGCCACATTTATTTTGCAAGGTGTTTTGTTGTTCTTTTTTTCTTTTCTGTGAGACTGGAATAAAAAATGAACAGTTTGGTTTACAATCTAATTTGGGGGAAATGAGAAGTGATGAAATGTCATGAAAAGAAAAAAAAGAAAACTGAAGCAAAGCAGAAGTATTTCACAACACAAATAAAATAACTTCTCTGTAACTCGTAAACAACACTAATATCCACTGCCTATTATTGACATATTTGTAAATAACTGACATTATGCCTGTGCTAAAAGTCAAGCATGTCACTATTTCATCATTGTGGACACCTGTTGCTTCTTTCCCTAAATTCCTGCACTATCCAGCCTTGTAAAATGTATACTGATTCTTTTGTCTGCCTCACATCAGCAAAACACTGCCACAAGATGAGTTTGTTGGGCAAAAATCTCAAGGACCACACAATTCACTGAAAGCAAGGGTTTAACTGTCAAAAGAGAAAGGACTGGAGCCTCTTCCCTGCCCTGTGATCTTTTCCTGCAGCACAGTTAGTGCTTTTCCAGTCTGTGGGATAAAAAGAGCAGCCAGGCTTTAAGTGTGCTCCAAGGAAAATGCAAATATTGGCAGTGTCAGGAAAACTTGGTTGAAGCTGACACTTCTCCAGGCAGATTGCTCAGCCCTGTCAAAAGTCAGCTGGAGAATAAGAAACAAAACTCCATAAAAAAATCTCCCTGCATCTTATCAAGTAAGACACAAAACTGTAATACTTATAATTGCAGTGAAAAAGTTTAAAGAAAAGGCATCAAACATTAACAAGGCTTCACGAACACAGTTTACAATGTCTACAGCACACTATTGCAATTGCAGATGGCACATACAGAAAAAAATGGGAAACATTTTTCTTTTTATATATTGAGGTTTTAGGTACATCCTGGATAAATCTGTTCTGTTTACATGGATTTCCAAGCTGTCAGCTTCAGAAATCATGGTCCTGGGTAATGGGTAAGGGACAAAAACTCTTACTGTGCTTTTGAAGCAGAGCTTTTTAGAAAATTTATTGAATTGGAATCTTCCCTAAATACTTGCATATTATCTCTCTTCATTTTCATCTTTTTTGATATCTAGAAGAGTACATGTGATTTAATCCAATGAAAAATATTCCAGAGTTCTTGGTTTTTTTCAAATCAGTATTAACACTTTTATTCATCAGTAATTATTTTGACCTCAAAAAAAAAAATTCCACATTTCCCAAATTTACTTGTGGAAAGAATTACTAAGATTATCACAGAATCACAGAATCACAGAATATTATGAGTTGGAAGGGACCCACAAGGATCATCTAGTCCAACTCACCACCTAACACCCGTACAGAGTCCGAGAGCACATCCCAGAGCGTAACACCACCTAGATCCCTCACAGTCTAGCAGGCCACTTCGAGCCGGAAGGGACCCAGGGTCATCCAGCCCTGCACCCCCCAGCTAGACCATGTCACTAAGCTCCTCATCCAGTCTTCTCTTAAACACCTCCAGGGATGGCGACTCCACCACCTCCCTGGGCAGCCCATTCCAGTACGCAATTACTCTCTCTGTGAAAAACCGCTTCCTAACGTTAAGATTGAACTTCCCCTGGCGTAGCTTGAGGCCGTGCCCTCTCGATTGTTTCCTTATTTCCATTACTTATTTAAGCAATGGTTTCATAATAAATATTATTTGAGCAATGGTCTCATAATAACTATATTTTCATAGCTGGAAGAAAATATGTAAATGCATTAGTCTTTGATACAGAACTCATTGTCTTTCCACCAGAAATTGCATCTCTGCCCTACAAGATGTTTGAAACTTATAGTTGCTGTGTTTTAGGGTTAGATTTTTTTACATAAGTCTGGCCTATTTTTTCCAAAACCATGAAAAATAGAGATGCATGTTTCAGATGAGTTGTAAGAACTCGTGTCTTTTGAAAGTTTACATTTATTTTTTATTTACTGAGTAAATGCATTCAAAGTCTTCTGTTACAAATTTTTATGGATGGAAAAGATGGACATTTTCTGTGTGCCATAGCTAGACTTTGTAATCACCTTTTGAGAAGTATATGTAATGTAAGACCTTTACTTTGTGATACTAATTGGTGGAGTATAATTTTATATGATGTTTTCTTATAAAACAAATTCCTGTCAATAAGGCTTTTTCTTGAAAATAACAACATCTTGTGTCTCAGCCAAATTGATTTTTCTGATGAGAACCTTGGATAAAGTTGCTACTATTTTTTGATCCATCCTCCAGTCACTATTGAGAATAAACCATTCAATGCTGCTGTTTTAGTTTATTGTATATCTCTTTTTCATGGCACTATGAGTTGCTCATTCCCCATCAAAGAACAATCAATAGATCAAAATTTATTATCTATTGTTTACCTATTTGGATCTAGATAGAGACTGTGGTCTCCTGCCTTGACCATTTAGTGAAATTTTCTGTGTAACTGACCAGAAATACTGTAATGTTCGAGAATTTGCATCTATTTTGGTATTCCCTTAAATTTAAGGGCTTAAGAATAATTTTTGGACTTCCTGTACTGCTGTTAAAAGGGAATGAGGGTCCTGTTTAATTTATTAAAGATTATGGGCTTGTATTATTATGTTTAGAGTAGTAGTATTTTATATCAAAACCTAGGAAGGATGTTCATTTATAAGGTCACTTTTCCCAGAATTTAAATTGGTGGTAACAGATAATGGACAGTTAAAATGTGGTGTTAGTCACCACATAACATCATGAGATATGGCTGAAGCAGGTGAACACCTCTGAGTGCACTGTTAAATGATCATTAGAGTAGATGGTGGAAGAAACACATACTCTCATTAGGCTCTACGGATACCAGGTTATGTCTAAGATCTATATTTAGTTTAAAATAAAGCAATATGACAAGTGGATGATTAACAAATGACATAATTTGACTCAAGGACTAAAAAAATCACAAGCAGGAAAAACTAAAATATCTGGCAAATCCATAAATGAGCTGAATAATCCTGGTATTCTCCTCTACTCTTATTGACTGATTTAGGATGATTTAAAATCTGCTCTGTTTTCAGGCTAGGTTTAGTTTTGTCCTTAGAAATAAATAATAGTTACTCACAGAGAGAAAACATAGATAAAATATAATAATAGTATGTAGTAGACGTTTGCTATCTTGTAATTAGAAATCTATAGCTGAAAACACTATTAAACCTTGTCATTAATTGCAATATATATGAGTCTGATATGGTCTCTATATAACCCATCAGAAGGTACCGGGAATGCTCATCAGAAGATGCAGGATTTAACTTTCCTGGTATTTTGTTCAAAAGTTCAATAAAACCCTTAAAATATGATTAAATGTATCAAAATGAACATAATTAGTTGTGTTCCTCCAACCCCTTTAATTAGTCAACTAACATTAAGAGTGAAGAATGAGATAGTGCAAGGCAGCTTATCTTGCACTTATTTGCAATTATTATTGTCTAAATGCATGGTGTGAAAGCCATCATGCTTTGACAAAGTTCTTAGTAGAGCATTCTGGCCAGTCTTTGCATTAAAGCCCAGTGAAATCAGTAAGAAGGTTCACAGGTTATTCTGAGTTGGAAGGGACCCACAGGATCATCTAGTCCAACTCTCAAGCAAACGCCCACCACGAGATCAGGCCCACAAGCGTGGAACCATGGGCACCACACTCCATCCATCCAAGCCTCCCACCATCCAGACCATGTCGCTGAGCTCTGCATCGAGTCTTCTCTTAAACGCCTCCAGGGATGGCGACTCCACCATCTCCCTGGGCAGACCATTCCACTGAGAGATCACACTCTCTGTGAAAAACTCTTCCTAACATCCACCCTAAACCTCCCCTGGCGTAGTTTATGGCCATGTCATCTTGATCTGGTGCTGTCAACCTGAGAGAAGAGGTGCAACTGCACCTTACTGCAACCTGAAAGAAGGTTGCATCTGACTGCAACCTCCCCTCAGGTAGTTGTAAACAGCAATGAGGTCAACTCTGAGCCTCCTCTTCTCCAGGCTGAACAACCCCAGTTCTCATAGTCGCTCCCCATAAGGCTTGTTCTCCGGTCCCTTCACCATCCTTGTCACTCTTCTCTGGACCTGAGAGGTGCTTGAGAGAGGAGTTCAAGATCTTTCTTAAACTGGGGAGCCCAGAACTGGACACAGTACTCAAGATCTGGTCTGGCCAACGTAGAGTCCTTAAAGCTGTATGTTTTCCAAATGCACTAGGGACATTTCCCATGGAGCACAACTCCCTTCACTTTTCTGATAGGTAGAAATGTCATATCTTATTTTCTCAATAAAAATATTTTTGAAATAGGATAATATTTACTGAAATATCTGTAGTTTTAGCAATAAATTATCTAATCCCATCTTAATCTGATCTATTATGTATTAAATACCTTCTTAGGCATTCTGTAACAGCGTAAACTCATGCAGCTTATAAAAACTACCATTTATGTTCTCACAGTGCTGCCTTCTCTTTTTTAAAAGAAATACGGAAAAAAAGTTTTTGTGCAAATGAAGACCTGAAAAATATTTCTGGACGTAATCAAAACTTTGGATGCTCTTCCCACGCAAACAAAGTAATTCTTAGCTCATAATGGCCTTTAAGTCTTATGATAGATACCTCAAATCAAGACTGCGATTTATCTTTGTCTTGGGTCAATTAAGATGAAGCAGGAATTAAATTTAGAAATACTTGAATTAGATAAAGAGAGAGAGAAATAAGAACTTTACTGGGAGGAAGAAAAAAATTTAATATAACAAATATATATATGTTTGAACAATAACAGAATATTAAAAGAAAAAACCCAAACCCCACACTGGAACAATGACAACTGTAAACAAGTGGCAAAATAAACAAGCGCAACAGGGTGCCTAGTTCAAGGGAAAAACCAGGGCACCTCCAGGACTCCCGAGGCAGGGGGAATAGGGTTCAGGGTAGGCAAACCAGTGGAGTAAACAGCCAGTGGTCCTTTCCCGAAATGTCCAAGGGACTGCAGGGAGATCCAATGACCAGCAGGAGAGAAGCTGAGCTGAGATGAGAAGTCAAAGGTCCACATGGTCCTGGGCGAAAATGGCGGAGGTGGAAATACAACGCGTTTGCTGAGGCTCAGGAGCTGTAGTTATAGGGCCTCGGGCCCCTCCCACGTCACATGCCTTGTGGGCATGTCGTCACATGCCATTCGCAGTCACTCAGCCTGCCCTCAGGCCCTTCCCCTAGTTACATGCCTTTCCGGGAGGAGAAGATAAGAAAGGAATCCTCCATTGTTTGTCTTGGTAGAAAGGAGATAAAACCCCTCCCCTGCCATATGCCTTGCCAGGAAGGGGAGATAAGGTAAGACACAGGGTCCTCCATGCCACATTCCTTTCAGGGGAGGGAAAAGGGAGATAAGAAGAGATACCTATTGTCTGTTCCAGTAAAAAGGAGAAAAGTTTTACAATAGAACAAAAGGCCTCTCCCCATGACAATCTTCAAAAAATAATTATATTAAAAGTTATATATTGAAATTAAGAAAAAATAGGAAAGATAGAAGTACAATTGTTTTTATTCTAAAGTAGCCCCCAAAAAGTTAAGGAGTGCATTGATTACATGTCGGAAAAACTTGCCTTGAGCAGAGTACCTTGAAGTTTTACCTGCCTTTCATCTCTACAAATCTTCAGTTGGATCTTTCTGTTCCCAATATTCCATCTTTCTTTTATTATTAGTGATCTATAGTTCAATTAGTCTCCCATTGAACAGTCTCACACCTCTTACTTATAGTCTTTGCTTCCCTTTTTCACCCATAACCACATAACTACATGCAAAGTTCCCGCTTGAAACATATAAACTACTAAATCTGACACTGTCATTGTCACTACCTACCAGAAAGCTTGTCTTAACTAAAGTTTGTTCCCACAACAAATCTGTAAAAAGTTCATCTACATGCAACTTACTCAAATTACTATATAAAGCCTGATTTTATTAACAAAGGTTTTTTAAAAGAAAGATATTTTTCCCTTTAGGTAGATAAACATACTGTAAATGTATAATACTGTATAATTCAATATTAAGCATAATAGAAAGAAACAAGTACATGTAATAAAGGAGGAGTTTTGGCCTCTCAGGAAGGAACAGCAAGGGGGCTCAAGCAATGCCTCCATCCCCTGGTTCTGTCAAAGGTTCTCACAGAGGAGTTCAGCTCACAGCTGGGCTCAAGTCAATGTCTTGCACCAGCACAGCAAGGTCCAGCCTGTCAATCTACAATCTGGTAAATCCTGTGGTCTGTGCAATGCCTAGGGAGAGCATCCATATAATCTTAACATCTGGAAAAATACCACAATAAACAAGTACGAACTCTCAATCAAAATGTGAACTGAGTTCCAAAATAAAAGTTTTGCTTTTTGTTTGGTTTGGGCTTTGTCCCTAATTATTTTTCTTATAATATCTTTGTAATATAAGGCTTCACAGGAAGTTTGATATCTTTGTTTACTCCAGACTTCACTTTGCCTGCACCCGAGAGACCAAGCAGTCATAAGTTTAACAATTTCATCCTTATCCTTGCTTCCTATCTTAACCAAATGAGCCTTTTGAACTTGTCTTGAAGACTAGATAAAGAAAACTTAAGTAAAAGAAGAAGGACAATCAAAAGTAAGCAGGATGCCTAAAAAATGTGTTTCTTATTTTTTAAAGCTAACAGGACTGATCTTTTGCACACAATGAAGCCTCAGTTCCAAGTACAGAGATAGTTTTTAAAGCTTCAGTATTAATGGTTTAAACACACCATTTTCAGCTCACTCTTGACCCACCCGGAATGGCGAATAAAGTTACTGACAGAGGAACCACAGCCTATTTTTTAGCTTGTTATTTGCTGGCGAATATCCTAAAACACTTGTAAAGCTGTTGATTCTTTGGTGCATTTTCAGTGTATTATAAGTCTTTTCACTAACAGTGAGAGTATGACTCTCATTCTTTCTGTAGACCTCAAGTCTTCTGGCCTCCGACGTATCTTGTGGCAGCAGGGTCCAAGGTAAAAATATAACAACCTTTTCTAATTATTTCTTAAAATGTTGCAACTGAATCCTTTCAAATCGTTGTATTAGGAAAGACAATAAATACTAGAATCAGATTTTCAGTTTGGATACAATGTATTATTTTATATATTTCTCCTGTGACTTTCCTGATGTATATATTTTTTAATATGTATTTGTATATATGTACATATATCTCCTTAAGTAAATTGTATCAACAACTCGCTAACTGATACAAAGGCAGGGGTGTTTAACTCTTTGTTTTTCTCTGCTTTAACACGGATGATGGACCAAGAGGCTCCCAGTGCCCTCAGCTGGAGGACCATGACTGTGAGAATTTCAGTCAACCCTGAAATTGTGGAGAATGTGCTGATTCAGCTGGAACCCTACAAATCTATGGGGCCTGATTCATTCAGGTGTCCTCAAAGATCTGCCTGATGTCATCACAAATCTCTCAATGATCTTTGAGTGGTCTTGGAAATTCAGAAGGACCCCTGCTGACAGGAAGCTGGCGAACGTTGTCCCAGTTTTCAAGAATGACCAAAAAGAGGACCCTGAAAACTACAGACCTGTCAGCCTCACTTCAGTGTCTAGTAAAATTATTCTTGAAGGTATTAAAAAACACCTGTCAGACAACACTGTCATAGGCCACAGCCACAACAGCTTCATTATAAGTTCTGCTTTATCAAATCAGATTTCCTTTTATGACAAGTTAGCCTAACCAGTTGATCAGGACAATCCAGTTGATGTAATCTTATCGAATTTCAATAAAGTTTTTGATACTGTGTTTAACACTATTCTTCTGGACAAAAATGGACAGCATACAGTGGGTGAGCAATTGGCTTGTGGGTAAAGCACATAGGGTAACAGTGAAAAGGGTAACATCAAACTGGTAATCTCACTAGTGGGGTTCCACAGGGCTCCCTCTTAGGTCCTGTGCTCTATAACATCTTCATAAATGACTTGGACACTGGACTGGAAGGGACACTAAGCAAGCTGGGAGATGATACCAAACAGAAGAGCTGATGACTTCCTTGAAAGCAAGAAAGTCCTGCAGAGAAATCTTGACAAATTAGAGGACGGGGTAATCACCAACCACATGAAGTTCAACAAGTTGAATATGAGTCAGCAGTGCCCTGGCAGCCGTGTCCAGGAGGGGGAGCATCAGGCAAAACATCACCAACTGGTTGAGGGAGGTGATTGTCCCACTCTGCTGTGTACTGGTGGAGCCTCACATCGAGTCCTGTGTGCAGTTTTTGCAGAATCACAGAATATTCTGAGGCAGAAGCGTCCCACAAGGATTTTCGAGTCCAACTCTTAAATGGCACCACTCCCTTCTCGGCAGGGATTGGATCCCGGTCTCCTGTGTGAAAGGCGGGGACACTCACCACTGTACTAAAGTGGATTTTAGTCAACAGAATATAAAAAAGACATTAAGCTATAAAAGCTTACAAAATATATAAATGATATAAAAGAGTGTCCAGAGGAGGGCCACAAGGATGGTAAAGTGTCTAGAGGGGAAGCTGTATGAGGAGCGACTGAGGTCACTTGCTTTGTTCAGCCTGGAAAAGAGGAGACTGAGGGGAGACCTCATTGTAGTTACAACTTGTGAGAAGAAGAGGAGGGGCAGGCACTGATCCCTTCTCTGTGGTGACCAGTGACAGGACCCAAGGGAATATCCTGAAATTGTATCTGGGGGGTTAGGTTGGATATCAGAAAAAGATATTAGAAGTGGTCACAGCACTAAGCCTGACAGAGTTCTAAGTGTTTAGACAATACTCTCAGGCCCATGGTGTAACTCTTGCAGAAGGTCCCATGCAAGGTTAAAAATTTGACTTGATAGTGCTTATGGGTCCCTTCCAACTCAGCATATTCTGTGATTCGGTGATTGACTCTGTGACTTTGTATGCATAAATGTATAGGAGTTTGTGAAGAAAACATTAGATGAAATATAGATAATATGGCAGCCTAACTCCAAAATCAACTGACACTAATTTTATGATACTATACCAGACAAAACATTAGATAGAATGAAAGAATATTGTTCTCCTATCCCCCAGTTTCCAGTTAATTTTAATAAATAGTTATTGAAATATCATAAATCAAATGAAAAATAATTTTGTAGAAGAAAAAAGGTTTTGCTGTGTTTTAAGTGTATGGTGGAATTGATAAAAAAAATTTTAAATGCACTGCAATAACCATAAGAGAATGTATCAGAGTTCTGGCAATAGCTCAGAAATGTGAAACTATTGTCATCTTGACATTTGCCATTGATAAACACACTATGGTCATTAAATAAAAAAAGGGTATAAAAATGTGCCATGTGACAGGATAGCCTTTGCTGAATGGGCTGGCCTGTAATGAAAAAGTCAATCCTCTTCCGCTTTTTTTTTAACTGAAAAAAATATAACAGCAATAATATGGGTAAAAGCCTCAATAAAATCTGTCAGAATTGATTTCTTGTGACACATAATGTCTGGCAATTTAAGGCTTTATTTTGCCAACTGTTTAATCCGTACTACAAGTAAAAGTGTTCCATATGTATAACTTCCCATTTCAGTGATGATCTTGTTTAAAGATTTTTTCCAGCAGCATTTATTTAATGACCTTTATAAAGAATTTTCTCATTCTTCTGTGAATTATATTTAAACTAGAGAACAAAAAAATTAAAACACACAATGGAAGAAAAAATCTCCATTACCCACTACTTTTGTTTAAAAATCTAATTACTCCTTAGGCAGCATTAATGAGGAAGCCTGGGAATATAGGCATTTCAATGTTAGAAACAATAATAAACCAATGATCAGTATTTACATCCTCATAATGTCCTATCATACATTTTTTCACATAATATCTGTGAAGAAAACTCATACACTCTGCAATTTCCACCACTATGACTCCTTTATTCTATTGATTTAAATCTTTTTGCTTCTCCCTACTCAACAGGAAGTATGAGGTCATTGCTATAGCTGAAACATGTCTTGATAGAGCACTATTCAAACCAGATATACACTATACTTTATATTGTATTTTGAATTATTTATCTGTCATGGGAAATAATGGGAGAGGAAGAAGTTAGCCATGTGTTTGAAAAGAATGTGTCAAAAGCACTAACATGAAGGTCCAGATCAGATGCCAAGAAAAACAAATGTCCAGTCCTGGTATGAAAGGTCAGAATCAGTGATGGTGGTAGAGCTCTTGGTAACACCAGGAGAGAAAAGATGTTCATAAATCCAGAGAAAGTTACCACATCCTGTACCACTAGGTACAGGTGAAACAGAGTACAAATTTCACAGAATCACAGAACATGGCTGCTTGAAACACATTTAAAACAGACATGTACACACAACCTTGCCATTTAGAACCTTCCATATATCCATATAAACTACTGAGGAAAAGGTTAATCAAGGGTGTTATGTGGCTTAAGCAAATGCACAGAGTAACCGGCTGATTTGATACATATGTCCCAATGATAAAATTTTTCCTGGAGTTCCAGAATGTCTGGGTTCTTGATTATTTAGTCTTTTTTTCTTGTGTGTATTTAAAAAAAAATGACCAATAAAATTTCAGCCAAGAAACACACTGTTCATTACTTTCAGGTTTATTTTAAACCTATTGCATTTAGGTTGTAGCTAAATCAATTTTTCATGAATATCTACCCTAGTAGATTACACCTCAAGCCAGTTCACATCTCCAGAGAATTTAAAAAAAAAAAAGAAAAAAGAAAAAAAAAAAGAGAGCTTTCTCAAGTAACAAGTAACACCTCAGGAAAAAGAAACAGAGTTTTTAATTGCTTTGTGCACTCCATAATTGAAGGCAGGCACCTTCTTGAGGCACTGACTGCCAGGAGGAGTGTGACTCCACTTGGCCCTGCCTAATTAATCCTGTGATACAAACCTTCTGGCTTCAATTTTCACATTTCTGTCTCTTTTTAGAAGTGATAATAAAACTAAAAATTTATGTTAGTTACTGTATGACTATAACAGTGCCAGCAGAACACAAATAAACCCATATGGATGAAAGAGACCTTATCTTCTTATCCCTGGCTTTTCTGTTTTGTGATGTACACAGGGACACACTTTGTGCTAACAAGAAAAGGTAGAGAAAGATTCAGTAGCAGGAAGGAAGTACAGGTCAACTGATCCTTGTGATAGTTTGTTCTGCTCAGAAGCATATGTCTTATTTGTTTATTGACAAGATCTCAAAATAGAAGTACACACTCTGGAAGCTCAGTTGAGCAGGCTACAAATCACAAAACTGCACAACAGCTCTTAATGAAAGACAAATTGTGCAGCTTACCTTTAAAAAGCAGTGGAGACTGTTTGTGCAGATGCCTTCAATCTTAATAGCTTACATACTGTGACCTGTGCACACTCCCTGACAGTACCTAATGAAAGTAATAGACCATCTTTATTTTCCATAGGATGTAAGGACACCACTATTATGATTATTACTAGCATTATGAGGCAAGGATTTAATTCTTGGACGCTGAGAAATTGTACTTACAAACATATAGACACATATGTGGCAGTTATAAAATACAGTAAGATAAATTCTGCTTTTAATAAATTGTGTCTATTTTCATTCCATTATTCAGAAAGTGGACCTAGACTTTACCATATTAATGTGGGAGGGGTTTACCTTACCAAGTGAACTGTAGAAATATTCTTCCAAGAGAGCTGCCACCTTTATTCGGCAGTACATTGCTGGCTGCATTCAGTTCATCCTACTCCCAGGACCCAACAATGCCACTCTGTACATTCAAATTCCTTTATACAGTTAAGAACAGTAGGAAGGAGAGGGAATCACTTTAGTACAGTGGTGAGTGTCCCCACCTGGCGTGTGGGAGACCCGGGTTTGATTCCCACCAGGGAGACAGTGTTAAGAGTTGGACTTGATGATCCTTGTGGGTCCCTTCCAACTCAGAATATTCTGTGATTCTGATTGTACCATGGATTTGATCATTTTCATTAAGAGATGTGCTGGAAGAAGCAAGAAGAAAAGAATTATCTTACTTTTGCTGCTATGTTGTTCTCATTACCTTGTAAAATATCACGTCTCTAGGGGTATTACTTTAAAATAATAATTTAATTTTAATTAGGAGGGTCTGGGGCAGCCAAAGGGACAGCCCAACACCGAGTGAAAATGGGACTGTCTCCCGGAGCCGCAGCCCTGCAGCTGCAGGTGGGAAAACCCAGTCGCGGTGGGAGCTGCCCAGGCAACCGCAAGGAACACCGCACAGAGGGGTCAGAAGACACCATCTTTGCTCTCCTGATACATCAAAGGCAGTGGGGCAGTCCCTGCAGCTACTCCAGAGGTGAGGGGAGTGTGGTGGGGCTTAAGTGAATATTCATGAGTTTATTACCTTCACAGATCATGGGTTTCACACAAGGGAAGGAGTTCTGGTTGTCTGTGAAAGTCAGGAGATGACTGTATTTGAACTATTGCTACTACCATTCTTTCAATGACTGGACTCTGTGTAAAATCATATTTCAAGCTAGGGCTCATGTCTCATTCTAACAACATTTCTGTTTAATAGCCTCACAAAATCTTTTCTTTTATGCCATTTACTAATGTGTCTAATTGGGATGGGAAAGAGAAGAAGAGAATTGTTATAAAGTAAAAAAAAAAAGAAGTATAAAACAGTGATTAAAGCCTACCATAAACATTTTCCATGTGAGCATTATTTTTAACATATTTTTTCTTTGTCATTAATCTAATTTAAATAACTTGACTGTTTAGAGACTATGATATGTACACAACTAATTGTCAAAACTGTCATTGTTTCAGTACACAGTTAAGGAAGCTATATTATTTCATAGTCATAAATTCAAATCTTGAAATCATTCTGAAAAAAAAACCTGTGATCAATTAAACTTAAAATGCAGGATACATATAGTAACTTGTAACAAAATTCATTACAAAAATAATGTAAATAGCCCAGGATAAAATATAATAAATCTGAGAAATCAGGGTGGAGGTTAAACTCTATTATATTAAAATATGAAATCATGATGATTATCTTAGCCCTGTTGATGTTGTTGTGTGGTGACACAAATGCATTAAATATGATTATAATGAAACCATTTATGTTTTTTTGTCACCTACAACACTTAAAAGAAAACACCAAAAAAACGGAGGCAGTGGGGAAGACCCTTTGCATTGCTCCCTCCCTGGTCCCAGTTAAAATGCTTGCAAAGTTTATACAGTTCTGGACAAGAATAATGTACGTAGATTATAAGGTATCCACAGATGTGTTACAAATTATGGTCCAAATTGTGACCCAGTTTGCATGGCTATGCAGGATAGGAGAGAGAATAAAGGAATAAAACACTCCTTTATTGCTAATACCCGGGGGAGCTGTAAGGGGTGAATAAAACGAATAACCACAATAGGGAATCTTGCACTGCGTGACCTAGTTGCACCAGCATATAAGAACTCAGTCACTGAAAGTGAAAACCAGGAGAATCATCGTCTTTTTGAGCCATGATTTGTGTCTCCATTTACTTTAAGGGAATGCAAAAATATGCTTGTCTTTGTTCAAGGCTCAAGAGAAGTCAAGGTTCTGCAGTAATTATTTCTATGAAAACTGACTGATTTTATGTGTAGTATTGGTATTTCTTTGAATGACTAAGTTAATACCAGTCTGTTATCTTTCATAATTAAGTATGATTCTTTTGGTTGTATCATACTGTCAACAATTAAATCCAATACATAAAGTTCATTCCCTTCCATATAGCAGTCGGAGATTGGATCCATTTCCTGCCATGTTGCTTTTATTGAAAACAGTTCCGATTTGAGCAGAGGCTTAGCTTTGCAGATGAACAAATTACTTCCATCACATTGACATGTGATGCAGCTACCTCAAACTAAAATGCAGGGTTGTGAGGACACCATGTATCAGATTATGTGTAGGAAAAATTATAAAAGAAATTAAAACCAAAAAAGTTACTAATTGTTATGGTTACTTAAAGGAGGAACGGTGCTCTTGAGACATATAATAAAGCCCTTTTTTAAACCAGAGCATTTAGCTAAAGTTTGGTGCCTAAAATTCAAGAATAGTTATAGAGCAATCTAGAATAGAAATCAAACCCAGTTATTTAGATAATTATCTTAAAACCTTAATCCCACTATTTTACTTTTTCTCATGTCCATGTTCCCTGCATTCTGGCAACAGTATTTTCCTTCCCTCAGGGAGGGAGACAGCAGTCTCTGTATTCTTGTGCGAGTTCACAGAATATTCTGTGTTGGAAGGAACCCACAAGGATCATTGAGTCTAACTCTTAAATGGTACCACTGCCTCCCCAGAGGGAAATCAAGCCCCGGTCTCCTACGTAAGAGGTGGAGACACTCACCATTGTACTAAAGTGGATTTGTTTGTGGGGGTTTTTTGTATGCATGCAGACCTTTAATCATGCAATACTCAATGAAAAATATCCGCCGTCAGTATTGAAATTCTGAAGTTTAGAAGCATTGCATTCTGAAATTTAGAAGCACTTTCTTTTCTGGACTGCAAAAGGCCTCTTGGTTTGTGTCACGGTCATTCCAGCTAAGCTGGAGGCGTGGTGGTTCGTTTACTGGATCTCAAAGTGCAAAGAAATCCCAAACAGGGGTTAGCTTTGGTCAAATAGTGAAGCTTTATTATCCCATGAAATGGGAATCATGATAGAAGAAAGTCAGATAGGAAAGATAAACAGAAAGGGAGAGAGAAAAAGGGTTCAATAGCTGCCACCAGACGATCAAGTCCTCAGGGCACCCCCATAGACGTTGTCAAGACCTTAGCCTCAGTTTCTAGGGGTACATTGTCCAAGTTTCTGATGACAAGATTGAGACAGTATTCTTATGGACTCTTACAGTTTGGCTAGAGTCTATCTTTGTTTCAGCTGCCTTCTGTCTCTTAGATGTTTCTGGAAGTTACTAGTGGTAAGACTCTCAAATTTTCATTATGCTTAACTCAACATCTAACAATATACAGAATGTTTAAAAAACCATTGTGAAATTAAGTTCCAAAATCCGAAGTTCATACTACTTTTCCTTCATCGTCCATCTGCAATAATAATTTGTTTCATATAATCAATAATGCATCTCAGCATTAATGCCATTCATTTGGACTCCCACTGATGGTAGCATTTAAACCTCCCCTGGATTCAGTGGTCTTTTACATAGAATCACAGAATATTCTGAGTTGGAAAGGACCCATAAGGATCATCAAGTCCAACTCTTAAACAGCACCACTGCCTTGTTGGTGGGAATTAAACACCCAGTGTCCCTCGTGAGTGCCTCAGTGTTGGTGGAAACAGTGTCCTACAGTGTATCCAGACTGATGCTCAAGAAAGCTTTCTCATAGAATGTTCTTGTATGGTTTTTATTGCAATGGTTGCTCCAGTACTGTTAGAACTTCAAATGAACTGTAAGACACAATATAATAATAAATAATAATGCAGTGACTTTCAGAAAATTACAGCATTCCTTAGGCAAATCAGTAAGTTACTCAAAACAGAAAATACCTGATCTGCATCCAAACTTTAGTGTTTCTGAATTTCTGGTTAGAAGACATAATATATTAATGCCCTGCAACTTGCACTGTGCTCACTTTAAAA
The DNA here is from genome assembly GCA_013390025.1 of Pitta sordida. Taxonomy (NCBI): domain Eukaryota; kingdom Metazoa; phylum Chordata; class Aves; order Passeriformes; family Pittidae; genus Pitta; species Pitta sordida. The sequence continues at coordinate 43,787 of WEKX01009977.1, read as the reverse complement.
TTTATATTAAGTAGATTACTACATTATGGTAATGTACTAAATTACCTAAAGCAAAGTAATACAATGATTAACTGACCATAAACATTGGTTTATGTTCAGTTTATAAAGTATTACAAAGATTAACATTATGCATTTTCATATCAGAAGAAAATTGCAGGATGAAATATCTCTGGATTGACTTGATGCTATTAAGAATAATAAAATAGTGGTATAACTCACAACAGTCTCAAGTTACAGCTTGCAACTGAACTTCAGTTTAAATCATATTTGAAAACAGGAGAGATATTCATCGTTTTAAAAAATGCCCAAAGCTTTCCAAGCACAGAAGAATGATTTCCAGTATATGTTTTCTAAGATATAATGCATTATCTCTTTTTTTGACTCTTTATTATTCAGCATATCATGTCAGATTCTGACCTGGCATAGATGCTCTGATATCAGAAGCATTTTACCACCTTAGTCAAGACAAATAGGGATCTCTTTTTATCAGATTATAATATTTGTCCTAAAAAGATAGGCAAAGATAGGCACAATTGGAGTTCTGTGCTTTTGGAGTTAAATTCATGTAATCACACAAAGGTAAAAGTGCTGTTCAGCTGTTGTTCCAGGGTTTCATCCGGCCTTCCTGTTAGTTTAACCCTAGCAGACTTCTGGATTGCGGTAGACAACATGCCAACCATGAGTCAGCCAAGTTCCTTGCAGTGAGGAAGGCTCACTGCAGACAGCTGCAGTAACCAGAGCATGGCCAGCAGCTCCAGGGGAGTGATTATTCCCCACTCCTCAGTCCTAGTCCAGTTTTGTCCATAGTCCAGTTTGGGGCTTACTAATGTTATAAAAGACACTTGGAAACTGTAGAGAGTCCAGAGAAGGGAAACCATGACTGGGAGCAGGCTGGAGAGTACTTGGCATGTCAGTAAAAGCTGAGGAAACTGGGTGTGAGGGCTGAGAGGAGCATTATAGAAAATGCAGACAGATGCTTCACATGGGTGCATAGTGAAAGGAAAGAAGTCACAGCCACAATTTACAGAAGGAAAATTACAATTTGACTTCAGAAAAAAAAATGCACAGAGAGAATTAATAAGCCCTGGAACAGGTTGTCTGAGAACTGTGGGAAACTGTCCTCGGAGATTTTTCAAAACTTGACTGGACAAGTCCCTGGGCGACATGATCCATTTTAAGATTAACCCTGATCCAAGCAGAAGGATGGACCAGATGGCCTCCAAAATCTCCCTGTAACCTAAATTTTCAGATGATCCTATGATTCTCCCTCTGTGTTCCCTCAGCCTTAAAAAAGCAGTCAGCTAATACTGTATTAAGATTTAGATATTTTACAGCTTAAAACCAAAATTAATATTCATATTACTTCAACATAAAAACCTTAACTTGTAAAGAACCTTCTGAAATTCAGAAATTTTACATTAAAGCCTTCTTTCTTCTCTTTCAGATACTTCAGGATACTAATATGCTCAAATGAAGTCAGATAACTTTTTCAGGCACTTATGAGGTCTAGAAATTTACTTAATTTTTAAATAAAAGCTAAGTACTATGGGATCAGGGACTCCCAGAAAAGAATCAGTTTTGGCAATACATGTGATAAATCTGCAAGAATTAGAGATGAAATTTCTTATATTTGTACAGCTTTTTTTCACTCATCTTTGCCCTTTCTTGTAAAGATTAAAGACTACTAAATTTTACAGTTTGTGCGATATTTAATTGTCATAATAATTATCTTTTCTGCTGTATAAAATAACTTTCAATTATCTTTCTAATAGCTATATGTGAGAATTTATATAAAGTTTCACCTTTTTTATTAGTAAGTTGCATAAAATTCTATATACATGAGAAATATTATTATTACGACTTGACTTAGGTTGAAAGGTACCTTCCTGAAATTCTTGAGAAGAATTGCTTTCAGTTTTGAAAAAGACACAGTGGTCCATTATAAATCCAAGGAATTGAGACAATAGCATTGTTTTCATCTACACTGTGAATATAAGGATTTTCTCTGTCATTAATTTTACAGAAGTATTATAAAAATTGACTTGATGCATGGATATATGAAAAGTTGGAAATAAGGAAACACCAGATAACACAGCGGTAATAATGATATTATGATAATGAGAAAATAAGAAGACAGAAGCTTTTGACTTACAGCTAAAATAAATCGACAATGAGGATCAAAAATATTTTCTTTGTACTTGATTCTTCCTATGCACAGGGAAACAGGATTCCACACAGGCTGAACAAGGTTTCGTAATGTTTACCTGACTCCTACCAAAAGAGGCAACATTCCAAGCCATACATTTGACGTAACCTTTTGTCAATATTTCAGACAATTATAAGCCCAGTAGTAGAAAGGTGTAAAGTAGTCACAATTTTAGTTACACATAACTTGTTTTGTAATAATCCCTAAATATTTGTGCCATCTGAAGTTTCTGAAGAACCTACTGATAATTTCTTAAACTAGAACTGCAACTTAATGGTAACATGTGCCCTGTCAATAGAACTGCTTTTTCCTGCCTGTAATCTGTTTGGGTTTGATCCCAATAAGAAGCAAATGTAAATAATTCCATACTTTCAAAGTTTAAATCTAAGGTTCTGGAAAGGTGTCAGATGGAGTATGCACACATCTCTGAGCACTGCAGTTTGCAGGGTCAGGCCGTTTGATTCAGGACAAATGGAGGCCTCAGAACTGTACTGTGTGGTGATTGCTGCAAAGTAGAATTAATCTTGCTTAAGTTTGCCATCTAAAGCACCTTGTGTGCTGGGAAAACTGATTATAATCCAACAGTGAGGTGTCATGCAGACAACAATTCATCTCATCCCAAACGAGGTGTCTAATATCACTCTTTATATCATTCCTTTTGGATGGCTCATTCCTGATGTAAATCCCTCTCTTAGTGCTGTCAGTGACAAACAAGTCAAGTGACTGACTCAGATTCAAACAAGACTGTGAAACACCAGTTAACTTTAATCCAAATCAGTTCTGTGATGTAACCCACAGCTGCATGCAGCAATATGAGAGACAGTATGTCAAAAATCTGAAAACAGGGCAGGACTGCCTCTCTTAATGACACAAGTTTGAGTGGTTTCAATCCTTACTGAAATTTAGGCAAATAATTCCAGCAAGTCTCCCTCTGAAAATGCTTATTTTTCTCCATTACTATCTGTACAAATATTTATACACTTACTGATGCTAAGGGCTACTGTGTTAGAACTGTGTGTAAAGAACAAAAAGACATTTTCAATACTGTCAAATTTCTGATTTACTAAAATGTTGAGAGAAAACTGATGTTTTTGTTCACCTCGTAAATTATTAACATAGCAACTGAGAGACATCTTGAAGACGTTGCACTTATTACTAGAATTGATTCCTAAACAGGAAAATATTTATATATTTATATACACATTTGAAAAGAGCATATGTGTTATTTATTCATTACAGAATAGCATGTGAACAGCATCACCTGGTAACAACTTTAAAAAAAATTCAAAAGAAATCCAATATTCAGCCTTTACTTGTTGGCATAGTTTTCGCTGGCAGCATGCCTTTCTCTTTCCACTCGCACTTTCAGGAAAGAATGGAAAATTGGGGCATTTCATTACACTTACCCAAACTTCTCTGTCCAACAGCAGTTTGCCCAAGAGACACTTGGAAATTATGTTCATCAATGCAAGTAGTAGTGTTCTGCAGCTCTTCTCAAGAGGTCACTACTTTTCAGACCATTCCCATTGAACACTATACCTTGATATGTAATCATTAAAATAACTCTCAGGAAAGTTTATTATCTAATTTGGCTCATTTCATATTTGATACTGGATGATTACATTACTCGTAAATTTGTCTTTACAATACTTAAGGCGAAAGCTGCACACAGTGCAAGTACAGAAACAGGACAGTAGTATGTAAAGATCAAAATCCACAGAGAATACAAGGCAAGAAGACTGGTTATAAGGTGCAAGACCAATGAAAGGGATGACGAATAGCCGGCATCAGCACAACAGATGTACTTGGGCATAAGAACCAAAAATCAAAAGGTGCAACAACCTTCACTCCTTATTGGATGCACAGGGGAATATAGTAAGTAGCGATGAGGAAAAGGCAGAAATACTTAATGCCTTCTTTGCCTCTGTTTTTAACAGTAAGACAGATTGTCAGCAGGACAACTGGACTTGTGGACTGATGGAAGGAGTAGGGGTGCAATACAAACCCCCTGTAATCCATGAGGTGGAAGTTAGAGACTTGCTGAGCGGCTTGGATCCTCACAAGTCCATGGAACCATATGGGATCCATCCGAGGATGATGAAAGAACTGGCAGATGAACTCGCTAAGCCACTCTCCATAATTTACCAACAGTCCTGGCTTACTGGTGNCTGGTCAGACCACCTCTTGAGTAGTGTGTGCAGTTCTGGTCTCCCCAGTTTAAGAAGGATGTTGAGCTGCTTGAGAGGGTCCAGAGAAGGATGACAAGGATGGTGAAAGGACTGGAGAACAAGCTCTATGGGGAGCGACTGCGGGAGCTGGGGTTGTTCAGCCTGGAGAAGAGGAGACTCAGAGGTGACCTGATTGCTGTTTACAACTGTCTGAGGAGAGGTTGCAGTCTGGTGGGTGTGAATCTCTTCTCTCAAGTTGACGACACCCGAACAAGAGCACACAGCCTTAAGCTACACCAAGGGAGGTTTAGCCTGGATGTTAGGACGCGGTTTTTGACAGAGAGAGTGATCTCTCATTGGAATGGTCTGCCCAGGGAGGTGGTGGAGTCACCATCCCTGGAGGTGTTTAAGCGAAGACTCGATGATGAGCTCATTGACATGGTCTAGATGGTGGGAGGTTTGGATGGATGGAATGTGGTGTCTGTGGTTCCATGCTTGTGGGCCTGATCCCTGGGTGGGCATTCACTTGGCAGTTGGACTAGATGTTCCTGTGGGTCCCTTCCAACTCACAATAACCTGTAAACGTGTGAATCTGTGATGTGGAATTACTAAAATTGGAGTTTAGAAATTGGTATCCCAATTTAAAGTTGGCACAAGAAAAAGTAGGAAGGTACATTCTAAGGAAGTCTCTGTCTGAGAGAAAGAAAAAAGATGTTGAGGAGAGACTTCCATCCATCAGTGCCTCTGTTCTAATACACGAGGGTAGATCTTGGCAATGGTGAGTGCAGAGTATGAGCAGGTGGCAGGGGAGTTTTTGGTTTTCAGGTTAGAAGTTATAAAACATTATTATTATGCTGACTATTTTCCCTTCAATTTAGACTACATTTCTTTGTTCTCATCTAGGAAAAATTTAACCTAGTTCCATCTGCCTCTTCTATAAGCATGAGCGAGTGTCTGAAGGGCTGCACTCATCACATTTCATTTTAAAGGAGTGGGACAGATTCCCGCGGCACTCAAAAAAGTTAGGCACAGATATTGCACTGGCACAACAGAAATAAATCCAGGAATAGCAAAATTTTCAGGCTCTGGAATGGATACAAACTGAAATTATTCAAACAGTTGATAAGATATATATTTGAGGCCTTTGAGTACAGTGCAGTTACTGTGAAGTTTTGAATTTCAGCCTCCTGGGTATTTCCCATGCATTATCTAGAAGACTTAAATATAACCAGAAAGGGATTTTATTGCATCACAGGTTTTTGAGGACTATTGCCTGTTAAATATTCCTTTAAAAGCAAAACGATGGAACCAAGATTTTATCCAAGATTTTTATGTGCTATGCATGTCTTACCTACAAAACCTAGTAACGTGCTGCCTCTTGTTATGCTGCCATGAACACGGACTGGTGGTATCTCTCTGGAAATCTCTAGTTTCAAAACAAGATCATAATTTATTTGTTTAGATTAGTTTAGAAAATAGCCTTGTGTAGTTACAGCATACACAATTATGTACTGAAGAGCCTTGATAAAGCTGAAAAAAAATTCTAAGCTTTATATCTGGCTTAGACTTCAAAACTGCCATGTCACTTGACCTGAAAATTGTCTGGCAATAGGATGATGTATGCATAGAGGTCCATTCTCTAGGGTACACCAGAGAAGCTTGTTAGTTAACCCAAACAAGACCTATTATTTTTAATACTGAAAGTATATGCTCTGATGACAGGTTATTACTTCTGCAAGAACTGATGTACTGAAATCTGACTTGCTACCACATGGAATATTGCCACAACAAAAGTGGGATCATAACTGGTAAATACTTTATGTTTTCCTCACTGGTATTTCATATTGCCTTGTTAAGGTCCAAGTTTAAATGTTTTCTCAGCAGTTAGGAAGAAAATCTAAATTCTGTTTAAACTGAAGGATGATATAAGTAATGAAGTTTTAATCACTGAAATGAAAAGAGGACCATACAAAGAGTCTCTATACTTACCTTCAGATTTTCACAAGTATTTCCTAGTTTACATTAATACATGCTGTTTTATATTTTATGTGCAGCAAGTCAAATATGGCAGTCAGCCATGTTATAAGCAGAAACAACTAGAGTGAGGACACTGGAGAACCTGGAAAGCTTTCAAAACATAACAATAACATTTAGAGAGAATTTCTCTCTGGAAAGACAGTTGTCCACAGGCTTCCTAGTAACCACTACCAAGTAAATGACTAATTTTAAATTTTTATATCTATATTTAATTTTTTTCAGGATTTGCTCAGGTAGAGTTTTGTGTAGCCAAGTCTTAGACCTTAAGTTCCTCTCCCTTCCCGAAAAAAGAGAAGTATTTTCACTAAGGTTGAGATCTATACTACTCTATTAAATTTCAATTAGTTTTAAAGGTGAGGAAGATCATAGTCAGATACACAGAAAGAAGGTGACTGTAAAGCTCATCTTTCCTTAACACCATATCCTTGGAAATTGATACCACCATGGTTACAAAATAAGGTTATTTCTTAACCTTCAAAAGAAACTACTGGACTGAATATTTTATAGATAGATAGATAGATAGATAGATAGATAGATAGATAGATACACAGATTGCATCTTACTTATCACAAAGAGGTGGAGACAGGACATACAACAAGAAAAGTTCGTAAAACGAGTCCAATGAAGTAGGTGATTTAAGAAAAATGAGCTGGAGAGCTCATGGTAATTCCTTGCAAGCAGAAGAATGTGTATTTTTGGCCCAAGAGCCAAGGAAAGAGGGACATCAGTGTCTCCTGCCCTGTCAAGTGCCAAAAAAGAGGACTGCCCAGATTTGCCACCTATCTTTAATCCCTTGTCTCATGCATATGAAAATCACACCATGAATATTCATCCCTTCAACATTATGTCGTGGACTTGCGCTTTGCCATAAGTCCTTCAACCAGTTAGTTCCAATGTTGCTTATTCTTTTCCCCTTGTTGTGGCTAGCACTCACTTTTGTTTACCTTCAGGGACTTCAGGACAGCATTTTTAATCCTTAATATTCAATCTTAACTCTCAGTCCTCCTGAATGATTTTGAAATCTACTAATACTTCTAAAATTCACTAAAAATTTACCAAATTTTCGCTAATTCACTAAAATCCCTAAATCTCTATGCCTTTACCTAACTCACTAGAATTTGTAATTTTCTGAATCTCCAAACCATAGGCTGGTATAAAAAAAAATCTCCAAACCATATGGCTGGTATAAAAAAACCCTGTTAACATTGTTCTTTTTCTATATAATCAATGCAAAGAAGGAGTACCAATCCACAGGGTGGCCATGACAACTTAGTAATTTTGTTCTCTCTCTGTGTTTAAAATCCCACACAGCTGAATGCTATGGAGCTGGGTACTGTGTTACCAAGGTCTGGTGTTTTCTCATGTGTGTCAGGGCAGTGCAGGATTCCACAACTTTCATACCTTTCTGACAGATATCCATGACTTGCCACATTATGGAATCCTAGGTGTAAGTCAGTGGACTGGGTGCATGGAGTGAGCTTAATTACGCAAAGTGGAACAAATGTGATTAAGAGCTGTAAAGTTGAGCACTGTTTAGTAAGTTAATAGAGAGCAGGAGCTCAATCTGACAAAGGAACCCACTAGCCTGGCTGACTGGAGCTGAAGGGCTGCACATGATTACACATAGTGGAACAAATTTCATTACAAGCCTCGCAATCAACATTTTTAAAAGCTTAGTGAAATGGGTCAAGTTTACAAGAATAACTTGGTTTCTACAAAAACATATCCATGATGATTGACACTTTTCATGCAATCAGAGTATTTCTGTCTTTTAAACTTCCAGTCCTGCTATGACGTAATTGTCCAGGTTCACTCAAGTGTTTACTATGTTTGACTAAAACATCTAATTAGATAGATTAATGACTGACTTTATTCTTACAGATTCAGCATTTAAAAATTGCTTTCTTCAGGTCACCAGAAAGAGTCGGGGGAGAAAAATGCTTTACTGAAGGAATTACTGATGTTTTTGAAAGACATATTTTTGAAAGACATGTCTACAATCAAATATTCCCCATTGGTTTTCAGGTTAAAATAGGGGAAGATGAAACTCAAATATGATATATGATATATATATATGTGTGTGGGCATGCATATATACACCTCTGTATTTATGTATATGCATGTAACCATATGTCTCTATATAAATGCATGCTTCTCTGCTAATTATTTTCATTTTTCATTGATTTTTAGTCAGATATAAAAGGTTAGGCCAAGTGATGTTAATGTCTGCTGATTCAGAGACTATAATTTTCTTTTCTTGTCTAAATAATTTTGCTTATATACTTAAGTGCAACTGCCCTGTGACTTTGTTTTTTCAAAGACTGCCTATATTGGGTCTGTCTGAGCCCACAGTAGTCCTCGCAATGCTCTGTTCTAGAAGGGTCTTGATAACATACAAGTGTTTTGACTACAACTGGGCACACTGTTCCCTCCCTCCCAACTGAGGATGAGATTCTGGGAGGGAACATGAGTAGGCCAGCTGACCCAGACTGACCAAAGGGATATTCCACACCAATGACGTCAGCTCAGATATAAAAGCTGACAAAGAGAGCAAGGAGGGAGGGGCATTCATTGTTTGTGATAACTGTCTTCTAAGACGCGTAGGAACCCTGCTTCCCTGGATGGACACCTCTGCTGATGGGAAGTAGAGATCAGTTCTTTCACTGTGCTTCTGTGTGCANAAAATAAAATAAAATAAAATAAAAGCCAATGAAATATTGTGTCTGCTCAAAAACACTTATGCAGAAATTTGGTAACAAGTCTTCCAGTGGTTGCAAAGGGGGGGATTTTTAAATTTACCTGTGTGTAATACACTAGCATTTCTGGGAGGCATGGACATTTAACTACTCTGTTTTACAGATTAAGACCTGAGGTACCAACCTTAGGTTGTCAAGTGATTACTATCATGACTAATCATATTAAAATCAATGACATTAGTATGAAACTGCTCGCAAAGCAAGTAAAGAATTCACATTCTAACTCCAAGAGACAAAGTAGTTTGCCCAAGGTCTGTAGTTTATGACTCAGGAAACCACTTAAGCATGTCCTTAATTTGTAGCACATGCTTAAGCATTTTTCTACAGCAGAAATAAATAGAGAATCGTCATCAGAGTTTAAATCTATGTCTCCCAAGTACCAGGTCATTTCCTTAATCATAAGACCACCTTGACTATATGTGATAAAATTTAATGGGAATTGAGTATGTCTTATGTCTGCATATTTACATATTTTTGTTTTGTTTTACAAAGCTGAGTGCAAGGGGATAAATCCTAAATGCATCTGACTTTTTATGGAAGGATAATATGGCCAAAGTACAAAAATAAAACAAACACAAGGTAAGACTCAGAAATCCCTAAAAATGAGAGGATGAAAAGATTGCTCTTACCCTAGAAGCATAATTCATAATCAGGTCTGTCTTCTTTGTTAATGCTATGCCATGAAGGATTCTTACAGGAAGCTGGTAATACAGGGGGTGTCATCAATTTTTTGAAATGCATTCATAACACATCTTGAATTCAATGCACGTATTTTCTGTAACTCCAGCGTTAACATTTTTCAGAATTGCTCTCCTGTAGGCAAAAAGAGTCTTTCAGAATGGAAGATGCACAGAAAAAAACAGTACAGTTTCATACAACATGTACAGTCTATTTGATATACGTGAACCAAGAATGGGATATCTCCTCTTCTACAAACACCTGTCTCCATATTGATCAACCACATTTTCACTTATTATAGACCAATCTATAAATATAGTCTAAAATTCACTTTCCTGAGAGTATAACTGATTGGAGTGAGGTATTCTGGGAGAAATAAAGAAGGAGATATGCTGTACTAAAAACAACACATGAAGGACCAAACGCTATTGTGAACAATCTCCATGTCTGGAGATCAGCTTCTCTTTTATGGATTCTTAGGGATACATACATGTTTGATCTATTAACATTTTAAAATTTACTTTCTTATAATGTTACATTTTTCTGAAGCTTAAGATTTATAAAGAAATATTTACTTGCTATTCAAGGTGAACGTACTTTGATCAAGATATGGAGGAGAACATGCAATACAGTAGAGATTGTTCCCAGGGGGTTGCTCACTACTCTTTGAAAGTATATTGTAGAAAAACCACAGACTAAAAAGCAGCTACTGTAGTATAAAGATTATTTTGCAAGCTCTGGTTAAGTTCGTCCTTGCCATCAAATTTACTGTGTTGTACAGGCCAGAGTCCTTCCTGCTGAACTGAGATGTAAGCAANTCAGATATAAAAGCTGACAAAGAGAGCAAGGAGGGAGGGGCATTCATTGTTTGTGATAACTGTCTTCTAAGACGCGTAGGAACCCTGCTTCCCTGGATGGACACCTCTGCTGATGGGAACTAGAGATCAGTTCTTTCACTGTGCTTCTGTGTGCACTTTTACTTTGCTTTATTTTTGCTTATATTAAACTGCCTTATTCCACCCACGCTTTTTATATCATCTTATTATTTGGGACTGAGCGATCATTTGGGCGCTTGTCGTCTAGCCAGGGTAAAACCTTTACACTGCCTAATCAAGAACATATCCTTGTTTATGAAACATGAAGGAGCTCAGAATATTGTATCTTACATATCACAGTTGGTTTGGCACTACCAGCAGCAATTTTGAAAAAAACATAATAGATAAACCATAACAGATAAAAGAGGTAACAGATTAGATCTCCAAATATTATAGTAATGCAGGCTATTTCTTTGTATTTAAAAAACCTCTTCCAAGCCTTGTGCTGGTATAGAAGATGAATAGAGCGTACTGACTTGGTGGTATTAAAGGATGACAGGCAGGGAATACTGTCTCTGAATATGCCATAGGCATATTCATAGGAAGGGTATATTCCTCTGAAATTACTTATATAATCATTTCAAATATCACTTCAATTTCCTCAAGTATAATATGCTGGGTTTTACACAACTTTTAAATAGGATAAAATAAAATAAAATAAAATAANTGACTTTTTATGGAAGGATAATATGGCCAAAGTACAAAAATAAAACAAACACAAGGTAAGACTCAGAAATCCCTAAAAATGAGAGGATGAAAAGATTGCTCTTACCCTAGAAGCATAATTCATAATCAGGTCTGTCTTCTTTGTTAATGCTATGCCATGAAGGATTCTTACAGGAAGCTGGTAATACAGGGGGTGTCATCAATTTTTTGAAATGCATTCATAACACATCTTGAATTCAATGCATGTATTTTCTGTAACTCCAGCGTTAACATTTTTCAGAATTGCTCTCCTGTAGGCAAAAAGAGTCTTTCAGAATGGAAGATGCACTGAAAAAAACAGTACAGTTTCATACAACATGTACAGTCTATTTGATATACGTGAACCAAGAATGGGATATCTCCTCTTCTACAAACACCTGTCTCCATATTGATCAACCACATTTTCACTTATTATAGACCAATCTATAAATATAGTCTAAAATTCACTTTCCTGAGAGTATAACTGATTGGAGTGAGGTATTCTGGGAGAAATAAAGAAGGAGATATGCTGTACTAAAAACAACACATGAAGGACCAAACGCTATTGTGAACAATCTCCATGTCTGGAGATCAGCTTCTCTTTTATGGATTCTTAGGGATACATACATGTTTGATCTATTAACATTTTAAAATTTACTTTCTTATAATGTTACATTTTTCTGAAGCTTAAGATTTATAAAGAAATATTTACTTGCTATTCAAGGTGAACGTACTTTGATCAAGATATGGAGGAGAACATGCAATACAGTAGAGATTGTTCCCAGGGGGTTGCTCACTACTCTTTGAAAGTATATTGTAGAAAAACCACAGACTAAAAAGCAGCTACTGTAGTATAAAGATTATTTTGCAAGCTCTGGTTAAGTTCGTCCTTGCCATCAAATTTACTGTGTTGTACAGGCCAGAGTCCTTCCTGCTGAACTGAGATGTAAGCAAAGCAATGCTTAGACCCCTGGCATAACCATAGCAAAGAAATATTGACCTGAGATACACAATAACAAGAAAACAAATAAAAAATATTTCATACACTTTATTCTCCAATTCATTAAGCTCCTTGTCATTACTTTATACATGTATCAGAGACAATGAATGTAAGCCTGATTTTTTTTCTCACAGAAAGTATGGCTAGAACAATGGGGAGCTTGGGTGATTAAGGACAATTCCGAGGAGCTGCAAACAGACTATATAGGGTCTTTTGCATGCATCTTAAGCAAGAGATGACTAACAAATGCTAATGTCGCCACTTTGTATTCACAAAACTGGGAATGGAAATTTTGCTAGAATAAGAGGGGCAGAAGGGAAAAACAGCTCAATCAAAATTCAGTTGAGTCAACTCAGATATACATTGTCTTCCATTCCCTAGGAATTTATCTTAGTGGCGTAAAGAGTAGCTGACCAGTAACTGACCACGCAGGATTGTTCTGTACATGGAAGTGCTTAAAAAAGTTGCATCTCACTCCTGGACCACTGTTTATTGCTGCATCTGCTATGTCAGATACAGTCAGGAACCAGAGTTATGGTGTCTGACTTTTTAACAAAATATAGGGATGGCTCTCACAGACATGGAAAGTGTTTGCCATGATTCTGTCTTTTTCTGTATTACTCCAGGAATGCACTACTTCAATAATACACTCCATCCATCTCTCCCTTTCCAGTAGAGTTAGTGAATGACTTCATCATTCTTTCTGTATACTGCATATAAAACATACCTTACGGTGTAGTCTACTATAAACAACAAATTATCATAACATTTCTAAAAAAATCAGAGATTCATGCCCAGAAAATATTTTCCATCTCTCTGTTGGGGACAGAGACACTTGGATAATACATATGTCTTGTGTATACTTCTCTTCCCAAATGCAACATCTGGAATAAAACCGTCTTTGTAGATAAAGTTGATGGTTGAATTTTTTATCCTGAAGGGCAATATAAAATGTAGCTTTTCAATTTTCATTAGCTATGGCACAGCTTGCTATAGGCTAAGCTTTCAGCTATGAATTAAAGTAAAGCAATGAAACTCTACAGAGGAACATTTCAACTAAATGTCCTCCTTGGTGTTTTGTGCCAATGCTAAGCTTGGATGGGACCACAGTAATTATGTCTCTCTCCCGCTATTCTAATACTAAATTCACCAGTAAGGTGTCTTTTTTGCCCCTCTGTTCTCAACCCCATGCCCTCAAGTATCTAGAATGTTAGTGTATCTTAAGTGAAAACGTAAAAGATCAGAGTTAATAGATTTAAGAGAAATGGGATGACACTCACAAAAGCCAAAGCACAATGGATGGAAGAGGAAAAATTCTAAACTACAGAATTAGAATAGCTTCTAGAGACAGTTACTTTGGTAGAAAGCATACTGAATATATTAAGATAAGGCAGACAGAGTCTTTCCTACCCCAAACTTGAATACTAATGCCTGTGTTTAATTGATTTCTGAGCCTTGCATGATATACTAGTCACAATCCAGTTGCACTACAGGTTCACAGGTTCCTCCGAGTTGGAAGGGACCCAGAAGATCATCTAGTCCAACTCGCAAACAGCCTCCCACCAACTAGACCATGTCACTAAGCTCCCCATCGAGCCTTCTCTTAAGCACCTACAGGGATGGCGACTCCACCACCTNACATTTGCCCCCAGCTTGGTATCATCTGCAAAGTTGCTGATGATGGACTCAATTCCCTTGTCCATATTGTCAATAAAGATACCTTTCAATATTATGTACGTAACATTGCTTTCTAATAAGGTTTTATTAGAAGCTAGTATAACTTTCTAACTACTGGAAAGATGATATGAAATAGTACCAAATCAGAAAGTGCCTTAATACATATGTTTAGCATGTCATATGATAACTATTCTGCTAGCTCTTTAGGTCAATGTATTATATAATAAGTGACTTTATAAAGAAACATAGGGTGATTAGAAAAATGAAGACCATGGTTTCCATCCAATCTTCTAAAAAATAATTTTAGGTAAATCAGACAAATTAAATAGGCTCAAATGTGGCTGTCTTTAGGCAAGTCTTCAAGCCATCACAGAATCACAAAATGCTATGAGATGGAAGGGACCCACAAGGGTCATCCAGTCCAACTCACCAGCTATCACCCTCACAGAGACCGAACGCACACCCCAGGGTGGTGAACATAAACCTTGTTCCCTCACAGGCACACAGGCCACTCCGTGCCAGAAGGGACCCACAGGACCATCCAGCCTGACACCCCCCAGCTAGACCATGTCACTAAGCTCCTCATCGAGTCTTCTCTTAAACACCTCCAGGGACGGTGACTCCACCACCTCCCTGGGCAGTCCATTCCAATGAGAGTTCACTCTCTCTGTGAAAAACCGCTTCCTAACATTAAGATTAAACCTCCCTTGGCGTAGCTTGAGGCCGTGCCCTCTCATTCTGGTGTCGTCAGCCTGAAAGAAGAGGTCCACACCCATCTGGCTGCAACCTCCCCGCAGGTAGTTGTAAACAGCAATGAGGTCAACTCTGAGCCTCCTCTTCTCCAGACTGAACAATCCCAGTTCCCGTAGTCGCTCCCCATAGGGCTTGTCCTCCAGTCCTTTCACCATCCTTGTTGTCCTTCTCTGGACCATCTCAAGCAACTCAACATCTTTCTTAAGCTGGGGAGCCCAGAACTGCACACAGTACTCAAGATGTGGTCTGACTAGCGCTGAGCATCAATAGTTATGATATGGCTTGATGAGCAGAATACTCTAGTTTTTATTTACAACCAAGTTGTCAAAACTGTAACTAGGACATCAGTGGTTTTGTTATGTAAAAACACATAGAAAGAAGTTTGTTTTCCCCATTTCTCTTTGTTCCTCAAAACTGGAAGGGAAAGCCCTCCATCTTAAAACACAAAAGGAGTTTGCAGAACATATCAGCAGTATGAAGACATTAGCTCTTAAAAAGAGAGAACTAATCTTTAGTCAATACCATGTTATATAACCTCTCTATTCTTATTTTAACAAAACACATGTACAGTATAGCAAGTATAATTTGCTCTGTCAATCCATTGCACNCTGTGATTCTGCGTGATTCTGTGATTCTGTCTTACATAGAAAGTAAGAGGGAAATTAAGCAGCTCATACTTATCCAATATGGCCCAAATAAATATGTTACTGATGTTAAGAGAATATACATTTAAAATGTAAACCACGGACATATTTAATGCCAACATAAATCTACAAACAAGTCACAGAATCACAGAATCAGTAAGGTTGGAAAAGACCATAGTGATCATCAAGTCCAACCTATCACCTATTACCTAACCTAGCCAAACCTGTTACCTAACCTGTTGCCATCCTGCTACCAACGCACCGTCCTACCTATAACACACTACCCTAATATCTAGGTCATGCCACCAAGTACTTCATCCAACCTTTTCTTAAACACCTCTAGGGACGCTGACTCCACCACCTCCTTGGGCAGCCCATTCCACTGAGAGATCACCCTCTCTATGAAAAAGTTCCTTCTAATGTCCAGTCTAAATCTCCCCTGACGCAATTTAAGACTGTGTCCTCTTGTTCTATCACTTGTAGCCAGAGTGAAGAGACCGACACCCACCTGGCTACAGCTCCCTTTCAGGTAGTTGTAGAGAGCCTACCATTACACGCATAAAGTTATTTCTAAGTTTCAGAGATATAGTGTCCAATAGTGATCTACCTTGATGAAGATCTAAGGCATCATCCCAGTGTCAATATAAACTGTATATACTTGATGACTTGTTGTTGCAGGGCTACTTTTGGAGTGAGTAGAACTCCTAATTATTGTTCATACTGACATAATCTGCTTCAAAGGGCTCAGAGTCACACATCAGCTTGGCCATGAGAATAAGAATGCTCAGTCTGTAGCAAAGGGAAGGTGAAATACTTGTAATTAAACCTTTTCCAGATAATCTTCTCCTGTTCATGCCTAACAGAGAGGTATTACTGAGCCCTTAGTGTTACAGCAGTTCAAACCCCTTTGCTTGCTCTGTGTTATGAGTACTCACAGGAATGGCTGGAATCGCCACTCATGGTTGCTGAAGGGTACCCAGCCAGCTTTGATATACAGTGAACCCCCGCATGTTCACGGTCCACTATTTGCAAGCTTCAGCATTTGCTGGTGGTTTTTCCGCGAGATGTGCAACTTCGCCGCGTGCGCAGAAGCTACCGTGACCTCAGTCTAATGGCCTCCAGCTCCGCTGCTCATGGTGCCGGCTCCACCCCCCCACCTCCCCGCTTGCACAGCCAGCCCTGTCCCTACTCCCCCCCGCCCTGCTCGCAGGGGTTGCGGCGCACTCCCGTCCCCATCCCGCTCGCTTGCTTGCTGCGGCGCGTCCCCATCCCGCTTGCTTGCTTGCCGCAGTTCTTGACACACCCCTGTCCCGCTCGCTTGCCATGGCTTGCAGAGCCGGCACTCGTGCGCCACCCCCGCGCCGGTCCCGTCCTTGGCGCTCGCCCGCCCCGGTGGAGCACAGCCAGACATCTGAAACAAGCCCCACTCCCAGGACCCACCCTCTTCCCAACCTTAATAGGGGAGGGGGCGTGGCTATGGGCATGGCATACCCAACTACGTAGTGGGTTCGCTATCTTTGTGGATTTCACAACTCGCGGGAGGTGGACCAGACCCAACAGCCCGTGAGTAATGGGGGTTCACTGTATTTCAAGGCTTTCAAAAATGCATGTTAAAATTCACCTACTGAATGTTCAATTTCTTTGGTTGTTGAAAAGCAGAAGCTACAATCATAAATAATACTACTTTATTCTATTAGTGGCCTTACTAAGAGTTGCATAGAACATTTAATAATAAAATAACATTTTAAGCTATAAATACTAAATCAAGATGGAAATGTATTGCCTTATACCGCAATGTAAATTGCAGATACAATACCACCTAAAATTCAAGCTGAGATTTAAGATGATACCCAGATATCTAAATTCCAAGACAATTGAATATGGATTTAGCTAAAGTACTAATGTTTAATTGTTCCTTACAAGAGCTCTTTCAACAGAAGACTTGATTATACTTAAACCAGGCCAGAATGATATTAAAGTTGTGCTGTAAAGCAATATAAATTTGACCTATCACTTATGCAGTTCCATAAAAAATGGCACCATCTTTGTAGAGAGCCATTTATTTATATTTTATTTATATTTTGTGCGCACTTGATAGCTGCAAGGAAATAAACTCACAGAAAATGCAGCTGATATACTGAAAGCCTGTGAATTTGTTTAATCAATGTATTTCTTTGGCAATTAGATAACATGAAACTGAGCAACTTTAAATATCTTTTAATACAAATAGTCCCTTGTAACAAAACTCTGCAACATCTGGTTATATTTTGGTATATTCAAGCTGGGTCAAAACAGTAATCACAATTCAAATTAAAAAAAAAGAGTCTAAGAGGCTCTCAGGAGATCATAGACTGCCCTCCACTTGCTTAGACAAAAAGCATTTGTACCTTCATCATTGTGAAAGAGTGGACATTAACCCAGTACCACCTCAGCAAACCTGTGTGGGCTTCATCATCCTTACTAGACACTTAGAAAAACCCATTTAAGCTAAGTCCTTCTGGTTTAAACCTAATTTTGGTCTCATCTTCCCTAAGGATAAACTATTTTCTTCTCCAAATTAGTTTGAAAATATTTGTCATGGTTCCCTTCTCCCCAGACTCTCCTATACTGAGGAACCTCTAACCAGCTTGTCTGGTCTTGTTTGGATTCCCTTTTATTTGAATCCTATGGTATGCAGGTAAAGCTGAAGCTGAAGCTCTGTCAGTTCCAGCCAAGATGAACCAGCCCGTTCACATATTCTGCATATTCTGATTTATTCACATCAGGGACGACTCACCATACAGCCTGGTGCGTTATTTGCCTTTTTCAACATAATAATACTCTTGATTAACACTGAGTGGGTTGTTCCCAGATCTGTTTCTGAACTTTTACTGAGCAAGTTCCTCATCCTCTGTTTGCACAGTTGATTATTTTTGCTCAGGGCAATACTTAACAGTTGGTTTTGATAAATTTCTTATGTCTTGTTTTTCCAAACTCTTTCTTCATTTGTCAAAGTTGTTTAGGTTTCTAACACTTAGTGCTACACATCGTGCTACCATAAGCAAAGGTCAAAAGTATGTTCTCATCCTTTATCCAGGCTATTAATGAAAACATTGACCCCCAGTTTGTCTTGAAAGTGAGTAATGTGGACAGGTTATGTGACGAGAGGCTATTACATGTTTCTGTACACAGTCAGCTACATGTCTCCCAGATCCATCACCCAATCAAGCAATGACGTGGGGACTACAATGTACAGTTTGGGAAGATGTCTAAATATAGAGCATCTTTCATTCCTGTCATCCTGTAGAAAAGAATGTATTTCCCAGGTATGGAATACAATGAAGAAGACATGATAAGAGAGGCCTTATGAGAATTCACAGGATTCAGAAAGGGACAAAACTCAGAGAAGCTAACAGAATACCCATAGGAAGTTCCTCCTTCAGACAGTGGCTAAGATTTTTTCCACTGGTAGATGACATTTTTTAGGGATTTGTTCATCTCTTTTTCTGCCTTGTATTATAGTGAACTCACAGTTTGAGACAGAAGCTCCCCTCAGACAAAAGACTGGTCTTACTTAAACTGGAGACAAAATCATCCTATTAAACTGTCTTCTGATTCCTAATCAAGCATCAGAGCACTTCCTCAGGCAACCAAAATCTATCAGTATTATCAGTTATCATGTTGCTGTACTTATTTAGAATTGATGCCACCAGCAAATCATCCCATTACTAACCCTTCGGTACAAAAGTAAGAACCTGAAATATCACTATATAAAGAATCNGCCCAGAACTGCACACACTACTCAAGAGGTGGTCTGACCAGCGCCGAGTACAGGGGAAGGACAACTTCCCTAAGGATCCAAAGGATGAAAGTAACCAAATCATAGCAAAAGTCTGCCCAAGAAGGAGTTACGGGCTCCAGAAAGAAGAGCTCTACACAAGATTTCCAAGGTGAGTTAGATTAAAAAAAGAAAAAAGAAAAACACCCAAACAAAGAAACAAACAAAGAAAAAAAAAATTTTGAAATTACCATTTAGCTCTATGCTGTGTAACACTACAGTATAACAAAACAGCAACAACAAAATAAAAAGCAGGATGGACAATATCTCCTGGAATGGGGCGTTTGTTTCA
Organism: Pitta sordida; assembly: GCA_013390025.1. Classification (NCBI taxonomy): domain Eukaryota; kingdom Metazoa; phylum Chordata; class Aves; order Passeriformes; family Pittidae; genus Pitta; species Pitta sordida. Next base: position 24,200 of record WEKX01009977.1, on the reverse strand, counting down.
TAACTTTCCAGTTTCCTAAAAATATAAAGAAAACTCTGAAATCCAAAGGATTCTTCCCCTAGACAGATGTCATTTGGAGGAATATTCTCCAGAGAAGCAGACTGTGACTTCTGACCTGAATCCAGCAGCAAATCAGCAAGTCCATAAAGATGAACCTAGACACATCCAGTCTGAAAACAAGATCAAAGTCAGAGCTGGAGAGTTAGTTTCTTAATTAAGGCAATTTTAGTAAAAATAATGAAGGCGGAAGTCATATTTCTGCAAAAGCAATTTGGCAGAAGGGCTAGCCCTTTGCTTTATAGTACTTCAGATGAAAAAGGAAGATGCTATTAGTTGCTTTCTTTGTTAAGTGTTTGAATTAAAACCTTGGTGCCACTCATTTACTATTTGCCAGTAACGCTGAGTGAGTAATTCTCTGCCTATAATTTCTTTGACTAAATTAGCCTCTTTTTCTTCTCATGGAATATCTATCAGCAGATCATGATTTTCTCATTTAAATACACTCAACAAATATATCTGAATTTTTATTCTGCAAATTGAATGCAAATATTTGAAATTCAAGCTGCATCACTTAGATTATATTTGTAAATCAGGTCACACTGTTTGTTCTCTCTGACTGAAGTAGAATGAGAAACACTACTTCCTGTGCACAAAGTTGTATGTTCCTCTTCTAAGTCAGTCCTCTATCAATGCTTACGGGAAAAAAATTACATTATTGCTTTTTATACACCTTTCTGTTAAAAATAAAACTCGATTGTTCTTTCACTGAGAAATAAATATGAATGGATTCTCTGGGACTATGGGCAAAGAGAATTCATTTAAGTACTTTAATGACTACTTGTAGATATTTTTTTATTATTCATGCCATTCTTGGGTTTTTTTAAGGTATGAATTAGATAAAAAAATGCCTTCAGTCATTACAATATCCTTACAAAAGACAGAAAAATACCCAACTAAGAAAAAGATAAAAATAAATATATCCAGTACTCAAAGGGTGGGGGATGCTGAATCATACAGAAAAATTGGCAAAAGCAGAAAACCAGAAAAATTCAATCCCTTCATTTCATAGCATTAATCAAAACCTGCACTTCAAGAAGTCAGGAATAAGCTCCAATCCACAGAGGTTTTTTTTCTTTCTACAGAGCAACAGGATTCTGGTTAAGGAGGCTCCTTGGGGACCATAATTTCTATGCTCTTTGAAAATGTTGGTATAATTTGGAAGTGTAAAATTATTGTCACATGATGGCTTCATGGATTCAGATAGTCCACTGTTGAATGGAGGACAAGCAAAAAGAGTGAAAAAGTATTCTCAAATGTGGTCGTTTATTTTCACAGGGTTTAATTGTTATAAACATAAGCATGTATTTTTCTCTAAGTATTATAATAGTTTGGAGAAATAGATTTTCTGTGAGAGCAGTGGGGAGGAAAGGAGTGATTATACACAGATAGTGAATAGCATCATGGAAAAGCTCATAATAAATTAATAAAACACACACAAGGCAGCTGTCCCAATTCCCAGGTTCTTAGATATCTCTTTCCTACAGGCTTTCTCTCTGTCTTTACCACTCCTGACCAAGATCAGCTGCCTCCTTTACCTCTGAACCAGCCATTGCTTAGCTGTCTGACAGATCAGCATAACCAAGGTTTTATGTACAAAAGGTAAGCTTGACACCTCTCTCTTATAACCACAGGGACAGACAGACACTCCAGTAATTGTGCCAGGCACAGAGAACATGCATAGGATATGTACTTTTCAAAATAACAGTCATTGGGAGCATTCAGTTTGCTCTACCAAAATGCTGACCTGTAGACTTAAAAAAAATAGTCTAGGCAAAAATTATAGTTCTTAATTATTTTTTAGGTACAAAATCTGCCCTGTCCCTCAGCCAGGAACAATCTTTGTCATTCACTCTTTGTTATGCTCTGTGGCGCTTAAGTCACTCATCTAGGCACAGACCACTGTATGACCTCTGTCTGTCAATATTTTTATTAAATCCTTGCTACTTACGCTGTTGACACATATAATTCAAAACTGTCCCATTTTGAAGCATCAAAACTGTCCTAACTTCAGAAGCAGCAACACAGATCGAACAAGCTACGTGTTAATTAACAGAAAAGCCATTATCTAAATCTAAGTACATTATCCCAAACAGGGCCTTAGAAGACTACACAAGTTTATAAAAATAATAATAATAACAATAACCATAATATTTTTGCAAGTTATCTAAATAGCATGTTTTTTTCAAGAAAGAAAGAAAGAAAGAAAGAGAAAGAGAGAAAGAGAGAGAGAGAGAAAGAGAGAAAGAAAGAGAGAAAGAGATATAGAGATATAGAGATATAGAGAGAAAGAAAGAGAGAAAGAGAAAGA
>WEKX01009977.1:1103-18484 GCA_013390025.1 Pitta sordida | reverse complement strand
TATATATATATATATATGTATGACTATGAATAGTCCTCATAATAGACATTATATCATGAAATTACACTTATCAAGAATTGTTAGATCAAAACTTGTTTTTGTTTTAAGCCTTCTAACCACAGCCTTATTTTCTGTGCCTCTGGGGCGCCATGGTGCACAGTGTTCCATGTTATCTCTCTTCATTCTCTCTATATTTTGTTTGGTTCTCTTGTTCTATTTCTACCCTAAATCTTACCCTATCTCTGTGTGCCAAAAGAGAAACTGTAACTCTAGCTTCTTAAAAACTTCTTACAAATCCATATTAAACCTAATTTCTATTAAACCTTATCTATAAGTCAGCTTCTAAAAATATTCTCTGGAAGTTGATTTGGTTGACTGGAAGACTTCGCTAAAAATAGAAGTGAAGTCACTTTAGAGCACAGTAGGCAGCAGAGTGATCATGTGTTGTAAACTAAATATCTTATGAGACATAAGTAAAACCTCACAGTGTTGAGAGGTACAACCTTACAGTGTGGAGCGGGGATGGCTTTGTATTACCTGAACTGATTGATGTAATCATAGTACCGTAACATTCAATACTATGGAATTAGCTTCTTCAAGCCCAAAATGACATTCAAGCAATCCACTCAGGCATTTATTTAATACAAGCTGGAGGACAGGGTCTTATTCACCAGCTTTGTCCAAATCTTGTATACAGGAACATTTCTCCTTATGTGCTGTACACTGTAGAGCAGACACAAAACACAATCTGTTTTTTATCTTTCCCTTGTGAAACACATAGAGTTTGTCACTAAATGAGGTGTAATAGCATTTATCTATCATTAAAATATATACAAGAAAGAAAACAGCAGCCATCTGAACTGTCTCTTGGTGGCAGAACAAGGACAGTGAAGAGTAACAAAAGGTGATAACAAAACAGACTTTGTCCTCGGCACCTCTTTCTCTGTCTTTGAAAATGTTACTAGGTTCCAGATCAGCAGCATTTGTCCAGGGCTCTGTTTTGGATACTCCCATCAATGACACTGAAATCAAAATGATCCATATCTTGTCTCTTTGCTGGGTAAGAGAGAAGAGTGTCAACTACTGCAAATATCAGCCTCAGATACTTCCAAAGATCTTCTTTTTCTGCATTAGGAGTAGTAAAGGTAAGAGAAAGCAGGGTACGTCCGCAGTCCAACAAAAAGAGAAAGATTAAGAGGACCTAGAAATAATAAAGGTAAATATGTCTCTGTAAGAAAGAAAATAAGTCATCCAACCACATACATAGTACATCACATCATCCTCTGTACATGCTTCATTTCTATTACTCATCAGAACAACATTTAGTTGTCTCTAAGTTTTCACTTATAAACCAAAAGTCAGACATGATTTTATATACTACTTTGATTTACTACGGAACTATAACGAATGCACTTAAATATGAGCAATACAGCTCTTAGAACAGTAAACTGTATGGAAAAAATTAAAGTGGTTAAATAAAGAATAAATTATCTGGAGCAGCTGTTCTGGTAAGAAGAATATTTTTCTATTTTGATTAAGACCTCTTTGTTTGTTTTGTGTATCTCAAACCTGGGTAGTTTAATCAGTATCCATTGAAGACAATTCTGTGCCAAAATTTATGAGGACTAACAAAGTGTCATGCCCAAGAACAGTTAGGATAAGTCTAATATATATTTTAGGTATGGCCTTGGCCACCAAATTATTCAGATTTATTTTCTAATGCACTCTTATTATAGGGGGAAAAGTAAATAAAAGGCAAGCCAAAAAAAACCTTACTGCAAATAAGGATTGAAAAGTTGGTGTATTCAGCCTTGGAATCTTTCACTGTAAAGGAATTTCAAGAAAATTCAGAATATAGCTTTCCTGAAATCGTGTCGCATGCCAGCAGTGATAGCAAACATTCTTACATAAAGTTCTGCATTCACAGTGTACTACCAGATATAGCACAGGACTTTTTCACTGGCATATTTTTTGGATTAAATTAATAATTATAAAAAATAACTGGATAGCAAGTCAGAGCATCAAGGTTAAATCCTACAGCTGCCACCTAATTCTGCATGACCATGTGCTGAATGCTGAAAATCACCTTCCATTCTCTCAGATGCTGATATTTCTTTTTCTCTCTTTCTCTGACTCCCTTGTTTCCTCAGAGTATAAAACCTTCATGGCAAAGACTGCTTCTCCTGTATCAATTTAGGGAGGGAAAGAGGAAGGAAGGGAGGAAGGGAGGCAGGTAGGCAGGCAGGCAGGCAGGAAGGAAGGCGAAGGAAGGCAGGAAGGCAGGCAGGAAGGTAGGCAGGCAGGCAGGCTGGAAGGCAGGAAGGAAGGCAGGGGAAGGCAAGAGAAGGCAAGGGAAGGCAGGTAGGAAGGCAGGTAGGAAGGCAGGGAAGAAGGGAGGAAGGGAGGAAGGGAGGAAAGGAGGAAGGAAGGAAGCTTCATGCTAATGTCTGAGTATTTTCTGGAGTTCATCCAGCCCCAAACTATTTGCTCTTCAATTCGGTCCTGCAGTTCTACTTCACTGTGGTCAGACAGTGAATCAATTCTTATGCTCCTTATATCCATTTTCTGGTTTTCTTCCTCTTTCTGTGTAATTAAACTTCTGAAAGACTCTCCTATTAGCTCCATAGAATGGACTTAAAAGATAATTGACCTGATCCACAGACACAGAAATTGTAGGGAAGTGTGTGGGTCCCTTCCAACTCATAATTTTCTGTGATTCTGTGATTCTGTGTGTTGTGTATAACACAGCTACCTTCACTTTAACTGAACATTAAGCTGTATCTGGAGACGCTGCCAACTAGGTGCTTCGAAGGATCAGGTCCGTAAAATACTCAGTAGTTTGTATTCGTGCAACAGAAGTTAAATCCACAGCTAGCTAATCTACCATGTTCCCCATGGAGGGATCCCAGCATCAGCTATGCTTGCTGTCTATTCCTGTTTAAAGGCGTCAACCTAAATTCAAGCAGCTGTCGGCTACCTAGTAGGCTTGGCTCTTTCCTAGCAGTTAATTGTGCAGACACCATTGATTGGGAGTATAGGCCAGTAGCACAGGTTCTGCTTTGCAGGAAAACAAAGAGGAAGAAAGACAGGAAAACAAACTCATTCACTATATATAAGCCAGACATAACAAATATAACCTCAAATCTATTTGTAAAATTAGATAAGCATACATGCCTAATGTGCACATTATTTTCCCGTATCTTGATCATACTATGGCCAAGATAGGCTGCAGAAACAGAAATGAGATGTAAGCAGCTTGTTTTCAAATTTGTTTCTGGTTCCAGGTTTTTTTATTTTGTAAATAGTGTTCTGAGTAGACAAAAATCTTTCAGAGTAAATCAGATTCATAAAGTTTGATGGCCAGAAGGGACCATTAGTATGAGTTGTGTAAAACACAAACAACTCCATCCAGTTAATCTTGTACCAAGCTCAATAGCATGTATTAATGCCTGATTATGAAAACCAATCCATAAACACATCTAGTAATGTTCAAAATCAAAAAATGGAAAGAGTACAACAGAGTGAAAAGAACTGTAGACTTGTTCTATAAACTTTCTAAACATATTTAAGTTCCCAGAAAGATATAAATATAGTCTAGAATTTTCCCCGCTAGAGTAGATGCATGATGCATGAGGCATATTCTCCTTTTCAATATCATCAATGAAAGACCTTTATATGGAGAGAAGGAATCCCTCATCATCTTTGCTGACGTTGTAACCAGTGTAGCCTAACAGACTGGCCATTTCGGGTTCTGCTTTCATGACCTGAAATAGATTGAAGACTAAATGTTAAGGTTTAAGATATTGAAGTTTTAAGGATGTTGGCCTGTTGCTATGCAGTGAAAACTTTTCAGCATTTATTTTAAAAGTCATATTGTATAAACAAACTCTTTTTAATTCTTTCTCTGCCTACTGTAAAATAAATATGTACGGGCATGTATTTGTCTATGTGTTAACTGAATTCTATCTTAAAATTCTCATCAGTAAAGAATCACAACATTTCTTATATTGTGAAAAGTATAACATATACACTTGAGAAAAATTCATTGCAAAGCACTGGATACCCCTTCAAAATCACTGATCCTCTGTGAGATGTCACTCTTTCCTCAGCAGTGATCGACTGGGTAATCAAACACACCTGGCATGCCTTGGAGACTTAAATCCGATAACACTTAAATGGATAAGGCAGAGATCTGGATGGCAACTTAAGGAATGGTGGATTTGTTCAATTAATCAAACTCAACAGCAAGATTCATCTAAGTTTTCTGCCCCTCACTTTTATGAATACTGACTTTCTTCATTTTTCTTCTCCAGTGACCTTTAATGTGTTCAGTTGCAATACCTTAACGCCTGTAAGGCAGAGCCTTAACTTTTGTAATTTCCCACAGCCATCACCCATGTGTTTCCCATATAGAAGACTTTGAAGGTCCAACAAATTTATTAAACCGAAACTTCCTTTCTTTAAAAGCTGACTAAGCAAAAAATAAAAGGTGAAACAAGCTTAAGACCTGAGAATCCTATTCCTCTCCCATCACAGTTATTTTTAATTTCTCCTGAAGCAGAAAATTACATTTGTTTTGGTACACATAGAGTCTTTGTGAAATCTGACTGATTGCATATTGAGCTTTGTGTGCAACCACTGTGATTGGAAAGAAACTGCATTTTCCGAAATAAAGCAAGAAGTGCTGAGAATGGAGAGACACAGCTGTATGAAACTTCATGTCCCAGCAGTGGGTGTGGTGGGTGCCCTCTACTCCTCCAAATGTTTGTTGGGTTTTTTTCATAGCGTTAGTGCTTTCAGCTGTTTTCTAATTGTTTCTTTTTAAAAGTAGGGGTAACTTTGGGGCAGTATCTATGTTATGGTTTTTGACACTGCCTGACTGAAGAAAATTTTTTCTGTCTGGAATTTTGTCTGTCAATCTTTTCAAAGACCATATTTCTGGTGATACTTACTATTAGGCAGAACAAACAAAGTTTGGCTGATGCAGGCAAAAAGTATTTGAACTAGTTTGTGACATCAGAATAAACATCCACAAAGAAGGTGCCACTTTTTGTATTCTCTAAACAATATTTTTAAATCTATAGGCAATTGTCACCTAGGCCTCTTGAGAATGGCATCCCACCTTTGTGGTGGGCACAGTGCCACTCTAGCAGATGGTCATGAGTGTTGGCATGCTGAGAATCAGTATGTGCATCACATTTGAGTACAATAGGTCAGCCTCTCATCCAAGTATGTAGGAACGAGAGTATCTGTGCTGAGACTCTGTGCCAATGGTTAAAGGAATATACCTTCATTAGACTATCTGAAGAAGAAGTTTCATTTTTTTTTAAATTTAGCCATGCTTTCTATAGCTATTTGGGAGCATCATTTCTGCTGCTGTTCTGTGGTTCCTGGATCACTGATAGAAGTGTGCACACATGCATACAGAAAGCCCAGCTAGGGAGACACCTTCTTGTTTCAACAAAGATGTATTTTTGCCCTATTTGTATCCTTGCTGAATGGCTCATCTAGGTACAAAAGCCAGATCCATACAAGCCAGCATATAATTTCAGCTCAATAGACCCCAAAGAGCACTACAGGAATTGGCATGAAATTTGCAATAGGGCCCTTGAAAGGCCTTTTCCATCCTGGAACCAATGGAGGCGAATTTTGATTCAGTAACAAAAAAATGTACCTTGCTGATATAGCAGAATGGACTTTCTGAAGCTCTTCTTTTCAATCACATGTGGAAAGGTGTTGATAATATTAGGCGCTCCTTCTGCATTATCTTCTATCAAAATTGTTAAAATGTTTCCCAAGTGGAATGGAGGTTCAGGGCACTTAGACTGAATTGTCTTATCACAACCTCTTTCAGTGTAAAATGTGGATAGGAAGTAAGACTGCTATTGTCTGTCAATGGCTTCTCTAGCAGAGGCCATAAACTGCAAGGCAGCAGCATCTGGTTCTCTAGAGAGACAATGACCACTCAGACTTATTGATGTTCTTTGGCCTCATGCATTCGAAACTATATCTCAAGAGACATTGCAATTCATCAAATTTCTTCCCTATGTCACTGAATACTCTGTTTGTGCTTCCAAATGTCACTCCTATTGGAAATGTAGATAGTTTAGTCTAAACTGAATAGAGACTCCTGCTGTCATCAAAATTAAGTAGACTTATTGGAGAGATTATTTTTTCTGGGAAGTGGAAAAAAAAAAGACCTATTTTTTTACTTCTGGTACAATCACAATGTGATATTTTAAATTTAACATTGTGACACAGTCATGAGGAATAATTCTGAAGCTTTTTCACTACCATTCTAGTCATTCTTGAGAAAAAGCGACTGACTATAATGACTAAGTGAACAACTGACGTGGAAGAACAAGAGTCATATGTCAGCTTTATTTCTCTTGAAATTATTTAAATTATTAAAAGTAATCGTTACCATCAGCAGCTGAAATCAAAAGCAGAAGAACTCAAGTCCACATCTAACATCTGAGCCACCAAAATCTATGGTCTGTGAATATGTATCTATTCCCTTGAAGCTGCTCCATTAATAAAAAATATCAAAATATTTCAGTTTGGGAAGAAGTATATTCTGGATTTAAGCCAATAAAAATCAGGTCTTATAACAGTTTACCAATTACATCTTACATAGCTAAGTCAGTTTTCTCTGGGTCATCAAAAGACTCTCAGACTGTGATGGCATGATTTTCAAAGATCCCTATGACTGTTCAGTAGGTAATCTGAGTTATTCTCATCTTTATTCTGAACATTTCCCCAATATTGTAGCTATTACCTTAGACCTATAGCAATTACCAATAATCGCTAAATAGGGTTAAGAATCACAGAATCATCAAGATCTGGAAGAAATCTTCAAGGTCATCTAATCTAACCTTCAACACAGCACCACTATAATAACCCTTAAACTATATCCCCAAGTGCCCCATCCAAACATCTCTTGAAGACATGCAGAGACAGTGACTCTGTTACCTCCCTGGGAGACTATCTCGGTTTGAGACAGTGGGAGGGGTTACTTATCAAAATTGGACAAGAGATCATTAGAGATGTAATAAGATTTATTACAGATATAAATTAGAATGATGAATTAAAACCAGCAAGAGGAGATAAAAGAAAACAAAACCCACTTCCCTTAAGGTCCTAAACCCAATGCGTCCGGGACCCACACACACACCAGCCACCCACACCCAGAAAAACCCAAATAGAATAATAAAACTTATTAAAAAAGGATTCAGAAGCAGCAGTAGAGTCCAGAACTGGTCGTGATTGTAGGGATGGGAGCTAACAATCGGTTTTGCTGTTGGAACACTAGTCAGCCGAAATGCAGGAAACGCGGGAATGCAGGAACACAGGGGTATTGGAACACAGGAACAACAGGAGATTCAGGGGTAAGTCTCAGCTGGAATGGGGAGGTAGAGAGTTCTGTGAAGTGGCTGGCTGCAGCAGTGCCAACCGAAGGCTTACCTCTGGGCAGCAAAGGTCCAAAAAGAGAGAGAGAGAGAGGGTTTCTGCTGTGGCGGGAGTACTTAAAACCCTTGCTCCATACCACTTCTGTTTTCTTCGACAGCCAATGAAAAGCAGCTCCAACAAGTTAAGACTTCTGTTCACTCCAAAAGAGATGGTGGCCTGCATCACAGCTCAATGGCAGCCTCCATGGTGCACCCCATGTGACACCTGCCACTGGCACTGCCAGCTGGAACGAGCCTACCCAAGACACCCGCCCCAATTCCCCAGTGCCAGGGCTGTTGGCCTTGCCTTGCTGTGTCTGCCAGGGCTGAGAGCGGTGCCAATCACTGTGCAGAGGCCAGGCTTGCACTGGTTGCAGGGTTTGAGGTCATGAAATGGCCACGGCTTCCCTGGGGATTCCCTGGGAATTTTAGGTGCGACCTTCAGACTACCTGCTTGGTCATGGACTGCTGTTGTTCCCATTGTGATGGGCTGTTGCAAGGACCTGGCCAGGTGCAGCCAGCTGCTCATCCTTGATTCCACCCGAGCCAGGGGACCCGGCAAGCAGGGGTTCCATGGGGGCTGAGCACAGCATGAGCTGTGTTTAAACATGCACTTGTGGGGTCCCAGAGGTGCATGGGTACCCCTTCATCCCCCCCCAGGGATGATTTACACAGTTATGTAAGATTTAAACACGCTTAAGGTAAATGTGCTATCCAAGGCTCTTGGGGTAGACATGGTGTCTGAGACTGGACCCCCCCCAAGAACAGCAAGACTAGGTCTACCCACCCAGTGAGATGCAGGTACAGGGGTGCAGGTGGGTCCCTCAGCATGCACAGCTGAGCAGTCACAGGGTTTTTTTCCTGGAACTGGGAGCCTCTGACACACACGCCAACACACAGCAAGGCAGGACTGACAGTGGGCGGCTCAGGCAGGCTTGTCCCAGCACCAGTGTGCATGGCTGAGCAGCAAAGGGGTTTTTTCCTGTTTTGGGGTACCTGCAGGCACCAGGAGACTCCAACACACACACTCGCACACAGCGGGGCAGAGTCGACATGCTGCTGAGCACGCTGGGTCTGAGAAGGGTGGCACAGAGGGTGGGGCTAATTTGCATATTCATTACTGTCTGTGTTTGCATATTCATGACTGTTAGTGCATGTACAGTAGCAAATTCACCACAAAACAGAGTGCTGTCTTTGTGGAGGAAACACCCCACATAGAAGTGAACCCACTAGAGTAGAACTGCAAAGTAGTGATGGTTTACTGTATATAAAAATAAAGAAAAAAGAAGAAATAACATAAAACCTCCAAATCAACAATCCAATATCTATTTATAATAATATTATATATAAATGTATATGTAATTTAAAACAATACATAATGATATAACTTATATAGTAAAATAGCAAATTATTGTATACCACCATATAATAATCATAATGCTAATGCATTCTAAATGTTCTTGTAAAGCTAAAAAATTCTCCATGATTCAAAACCATACTACAACACTGAAATGTCAAATCCTTCCTGAGAAGCTGAGAAGAGAATGGGTTTTTATGCATTAATTATGCAGTGGACAGACTAACAGAATGAAAATTAACAATCTTTTACTGTACCATTTACTAAAGACTTTGTATTTTAGACTTTACACAAGTAAAGAGCTCCATCTGGCCCTTATAGTTTTAGTAGCGCTAACCATGCAATAATTGTTTCTTTACTTAAAAAAAGGGTAAAATTATAGTTAGAAGTACCATTACATTGCATGGTATCAATGGGTTTTTTCATAGTCCTTCAAAAAAACCCTGAACCTTACTTAATTTTTAATTAATTAAAATTATTATTTCAATTTTATTTTTGAGCTTATTTCCTTCTCTTTTCCTTAATATCTTCCCTGTCCTTACAAATAATTATTTTGTTATTTACAATAACCCAATAGTGCAAGAGATGACTAGTCATACCACATCTGCTTGGGACAGTAAGAGACACACCTCTATGTGCCCTCCTATGTCTTGAGAAAGAAAAGGAGAGGAAGATAAAGTCATATGTGTGGATCCTGCTGCTACAAATTATAGCAAAGTCTGGAAAAATGGGAGAAGTTCTGACACACATTCTCTTTCTAGTGCCCACAACAGTATTGTGGAGGAAAACATATTCCTGAGGTGAGAAGACATCTTACCTTTTTGTAAAACACTTTGAAAAGTATTAGAAAGGCAGATCTCACAACTAAAAGGCCGTTGGACAACAAAAGTGCTTATTTTATAGGATAACGAGAAGGAACCTGGAGATTCTGATCTAGGAAGATCTAACCTCAAAGATGGCTGTGACCCTGGTACAGTCTCCATAACCAGAAAGGCAGATTCAATTCTGCATCAATTTTCTGTTCATAATTGTATTTATTATTTTGCAAGGAACCTCTGGATTGAGGGAGTCAGAACTTTTCTGCTGTTGTTGGTAACAAAAATAAAGATAATGAAAACACTTTTAAGCTGAGAGTGTAAAACTTGAAATTATAGCAGTGATAGATGTGTATTCTTTATTTTCACAGGGAATACTGTTACATATTTCTACTTTGTGTATTAGATTAAGTTATAAAATATCTCTCTCACATCTGCTTAAGAAACATGTAAATCAAGTTCCTATATTAAGCAGCCTGACAGTCAACATGTTTAGTTTTCTGTGAGAATTATCTACTCTCCCTCTTTCCCCAGGCCTGAACATCTTTCCTGCTAGGCAGTCCTCCAAAGATTTCAAACATTTGGAAAAGTGACAGAATAGTCGAATGCATTATCAGAAAACATATCTGTCTTAATCAATAAATTTTTAAGTTAATTCATGTATTTCTGTCCTTGGCTAATTTCCTTTTTTTTCCTCATTCAAGGTAATACCATACACCTTTCTGCTAAGCACATCACACTGACAATTATTTTCGTCATTCTACTTTCTGCAGACGTACATCAGGGCTATAATGTTATGCATGAACATGCACCCAAATGATTGACAGTATCTGAGAGAAAGAAAAGAGATCAAGATGTATTCCCAATGGTTGCTGCCAGTAACATGATAACTGACATGATGCTAGTGCCGGTGGGGTAGAGTTAATTTTCTAAATTACAGGACTTATAATCAAGGATATCGAAGAGTCGACATTCCTTGTTTGACATTATTTTCTTACATTTTTTTGCTTCTGAAATTTCTACTCCTCTTTCAAAGTGATTTTTATAAGTGAAATTTGATTTTTTAATAAGAAACCTCATTACAAAAATAGTAATCCATGATCATCTTACTTGCTGCTCATGACTGACTTAAGTCTATGAAGGATTCCACAATTAAGCACATCATGGTGCAAAGATCAGTCTGATATAAAGATACCTTTACATAGTTTAACACAATCTGGCTCAAACAGTAGATAAGGTACGCAAGGTAAATTCACCTAAACCTATTATGGGTCACACCTCTTCCAGTAACATGATGAAATGGTATTCTAGAACTTATCTGGGGATCTGGGAGTGCTGATGGATAGAAAACTTAACATGAGACAGCAGTGTACCCAGGCAGCCAGAAAAGCCAATGGCATCCTGGCTCGCATCAGAAATAGTGTTGTCAGTAGGACTAGGGAAGTTATTCTCTCCTTGTACTCAGTGCTGGTTAGGCCACATCTTGAATACTGTATCCAGTTTTGGGCTCCTCAGTTTAAGAGGGATGTTGAGATCCTCGAATGTGTCCAGAGAAGGGCAACGAGGATGTTGGAGGGACTGGAACACAAGCGGAGGACTGAGGAGTGACTGANCAAGCGGAGGACTGAGGCGACTGAGAGAGCTGGGGTTGTTTAGCCTAGAGAAGAGGAGGCTGAGGGGAAACCTTATTGCTCTCTACAACTACCTGAAAGGAGGTCGTAGCCAGGTGGGGGTCAGTCTCTTTTCTCAAGCTACCAGTGACAGAATGAGAGGACAGAGTCTTAAGCTGCGTCAGGGGAGGTTTAGACTGGACATTAGGAAGAACTTTTTCACAGAGAGAGTGGTCTCTCAGTGCAATGGACTGCCCAAGGTGGTAGTGGGGTCGCCGTCCCTGGAGGTGTTTGAGATTGGATAATGTACTTAGTGACATGATCTAGATAATGGGATGATGTGTCAGTAACAGGATGACAATAGGTTAGGTAACAGGTGATAGGTTGGACACAATGATCTCTATGGTCTTTTCCAACTTTACTGATTCTGTGATTCTCTGATTCTGTGATGTTTCTAAACCCCAGCTGAAATGCAGATGTAGTCTCAGTTTTAACAACAAATGGTACTCAAAACCATGGTCACAAATAAAATGTAGGCGTTCTATGATTTCTTCAAATGCAAACTATTCTATGATTCTATAATGCCCAGCTCTCTGTGTCATTTCTGAAGATAGGCAGTGGTTTGCAAGGCAGGGCACTATGCTATGTAAACTCATCAGGAAACCAAGATCTGAGTGCAAAGCTATAGCTCAAAATTTTATTTCTGAAGCTTTCACGGTCAAGAGACCATGCCCAGCTGAGTTACAGCACCCTCAAAATTGCCATTCTGGCTAATCCAAAGATACTGGGAAGCCTATTCCTTTCTCATAGCACAACACATCTTTTTCCTAACAGTCATGTTTCACAGTGAAATTGTGTTGCAGTTCCCTCAGCAGCCTTCGGGTGGTACAGGTGCACATCTTCACCTCCAGACGGAAAAGTCCATGCAGGACAGAAGACACCCCAAGCAGTTGCCCTGACTTGCTGGAGGCAAGCAACCTTTTAGTATCCACAGTCTGGCCCTGTGGGGCACGGTTTGGTCTCGTTTTTCTGTTTGTTTGTTATTCACCCAGACCACTGAATGTAACAAGGCATTAACAGCCCAGTGAACACAGATCAAAATCCAGATCTCTCACACAACATGCCTGTGCCCTTAATCAATAAGCTAAAGATTTGCTGTCCTATTTATCTGTTTTCATTCTGGCCATCAGAGTTAGGCAGTGATGGAAAGTAGACTCTCTGACTCCCTCTTTTGAACTTGGGTATCTACATTTTGTCAGACGAAGTGGTCCTGTCTGTGCAAATGTCATTAACTGTCTCCATTCATTTGGAGCTATGATTTCTGTATAAGCCAAGGATGCAAACTAACATCCTTGAAAACTGCCTGGCTGTTGGGAGCTTCTAGAAGACCTTACTGGTTCCCAGGGCAGGTGAAAGTAATTCTAACTTCCAAGGGCAAGATCATTTACATGAAAAGAGTGAAAAATTAAATTCCACTGGGATTTTGAAGATCCTACTTCTGTAAAAGTAGTGTGGATTTTATTCTAGTGACAAGTCGGTTTAATTTTATACGTATATTCTTTATCTAAATTAAAGCATTCATCACCCAGTGCTTTTACAGTATTTTTTTATCTTCCTCAGAAATGCATTAACATTATTATAAAGACTGTAATACAAAGAGGTGAAGGTAATCAACTGAAGTATTTGCTGTATTATGGGCTAGATTTAGATATATATTAACAGTATGTATTAGGGGAAACACTTCAGAAGTCCAAGAAGTCAACCTGACATAAAACTAGTGCAAGGTCTCTGGCTGGAGATTTCTTAAACATGAAATTACAGTTTTGGTCCTCCACCTGGTTTACAAAAATGCTGTGCATTAAAGAGAGGTCAGAAATTTATGAAGCCAATGACTGCCTCAGTCATCAGAGTGAGAGTCAACCTGACACTGTCAAACAATAAAGCTAATATTTCCCTGTATCTTAAAGTCCTCTTCCTGAGACCTTTGCGAAGAATCATAATTGACCAGATACAAAATAATAAATAAATCAAAGTGAAGGTAAAGCGTATGACCCAGGGCATCAGTTTGTTGTCACTATTCACGCTATTGCTCGTGCTAGGCACGTCTAATCTCTCAATTGGAGTCCCAAGACCTGAGCTACAACCCAAACCTCCCAGAGCCCTTTAGGTGAAAATTTAGGCATACTCCTAGAAAAATCATAAAGCAAAGAGAAGCTTCCTAAAGAGCTGAGAATCTGCTTTATCTAGATAATAGGAAATTCCAATCATGTCTGCAATTCCTTCTCTCTCCTCTGGAATTTTGATTCCCGGGTCTGAGCTGTGAGGAGACACTCTGTTTCCGCTTGGGACCCTCAGCCCCAAAGGCTATCCTGAGGCAAGCATTAGCAATTGCTATTTGAGCAGACCTTATCATTTTATTTCAAATATAAATCCAAGGGTGGAACCATATGTAATAGCTTAGCGGTTAGAGGCGTTTCCCAAGGGAAGTGAAGGGGGACCATGCTGTCTTCAGCCTGAGGGGGCATCAAATTGGCAGCTTCAGGAGCTGCTCCAGCCACCAAGCCCAAGGGGTATCTATTTGTTCCATTTCCCCTCAACGCTGCACACAGCTGAGCAGTGTGCGGCCGGGGGCAAAGTAAAATCAGTTTTTGGGACAGCAGTGTTGGACAGCAGGCTGTCGGACTACAACCAGCATGTGGTGGCTGGCCATGATTTGTAATTCCATCTGGTTTTGACTTCCTCAGAAGGAGACTTTATACTACAACACCATAACCCTTAACTCTCTTACTCCAGCAAGGACTCTTGTAAATAAATTTCCTATAGCAACAGTAACTATAGAATCATTCAGTAGCATTGTGAAGGAAAACGTGGAAATATCACCAAAACTAACAGATAACTTGTTTTGATCAACCAAATTGGTACGTAGGAGACCTATCCAAACAATAGCCCCTTGCTGTTGCTAATTGTTGTTACCTTGTAAGTACCATTTTCTTTCTAATACTGATCATTCTTCTTTTTTTTTTTTTTTTGCCAAAATTATTTTTACCCTTCAGGTTTCTTAAGTTCTGTAAGAGTTCTTTTAATGTGCATCAGCATCTGAAATATTTCTTATATTTTGTCAAAATAGAAAGGAAAAAGAATGTCCAATTCCATTGTAAAACAATTGGCAAGGTTTTTTTGGTAACAAACAGAATAACAGTATCTAGTGTTTTGCAATTAAACTGACATTGTTAGTTATAAAGAGGAAAAGCAAAAAAGGTAGCAATTTCCCAAGGTTCCTCATATAATTCTTTTTATGTGCTGTATATCTGAACCCTCTAAAGGCTGATCTACCTACATTTCATCACGTTCCCTATAGGCATTCACTATGCCCTGTGTCACATCAAAGGTCAGAGTAACTTTTTTCCCTACTCAAGAACAGTAGAGTCTAATATCAAATATGTTTTCAAAGAAAATGCAGATAATTGGTGGATAGGATAAGCAGAAGTTTTATCTCTAGAGAATTCACTCCTCACAGATCTCTAATTAAAGCAGAAGAAATTGCATGATGTGCATATGCTGTTAAGTGTTAGCACAAGCAAACCTTGAAGAGGGCTGGTACAAAGTGATATAGGATATTTTATTTACTTGTTTCTCAACACTTCATGCAGACAAGACCTCTACTTTCGCTTCAGCTGCTAATCAGCTTGTCTGGTAACAGGATGGGGTTTTGTTGGTATTATTAGTAATTATTTGCATTGCCTTGGTACTTAGGAGACCTATTTACAAGCTGAAATTATTCTACTTTTGCCAAAAAAGCACGCTCTGCTTCAATAAGCTTACAATTTAAGGATATGTCTATACTGTACAGAATATTACTGTTCATGATAAAATAATTTCATTTAAAGATATTTCAGGTATTTTCTCTCCATTCTGCAAGTAGCTTTATAAATATTACGGAGATGTACTGTACCTGAAGTATGCTAAGAGACAACAGATACATACAGACATATGGGGGAATACAAACGAAAAATAGAGAAGATATTTGTCACTAAGACTGATATGGGTCAAGGCACATTCATGGCATAATAGCTGTCAGCTCTTTACTCAGATTTACGGCCTCAAAGAAAAGATTTTAAGGAGAGAAAGAAAGGAGGATGATAAAGTAGCTGTACATATAGCTACAGGAGGCTTTTCCCTAGGATGAAAACTGGAAGGCAAGAAAGCACAAAGGTGACTGAAGATATGAGAATTGAATAGTGAAGACTCAGGTCTGAATAGGGAGGATATCGAGGGATGGAGACAGGATCTGGAGTAACATAATAGTGAAGGCAAGCAGTTCAGAACTTATATAATAAATGTGGGAAAGGATGCAGAAAAAAGACCAAATTTAATCCTTTAAAGGACTGAAGAAATATGTTCAAGAAATGATCCTAACAGTATTTTACATGAAACCAGTCTTGTAAAATTTGGACTAAGACATGTCATAAAAGACTTAGACGACTAGTGCTTGGTATGCTAGTGTGAAGAGTGGGCAGCAGGCACAGATATTATTTGCTACTTGCTTAGGACAGTTGAATTTTCCTACAGTATGTCATTGTTTGTAGTTATTAAACACCCCTAATATTTAGATTCACAGTGACCTTAAAGTTATATTGACCCAGTGGCTGAAGCTACATCTACAGAGAGAAGAATGAGATTGTCAGCTCAAGAAGATAATTCATCTTCTGCTCTAAGAGAGCTGATGTGAATCTCTTTTTGACTAATAAATACAATCAAAATCTTTCTAAGCACGTTTTCAAATGACTGCGTTGAGTTACATTTTTTTATTCCATTTTTTTTATGCACCATCTCTTCTACATCCAGGCTTCCTGTCTCTTCCTGTTCTTTAAAGGTTATGAAGTTAATTTATCAAAGTGGTTTTAAACATGAAGTGGTAATGAATATTTACACATAGTATGTCTCTTTTTGATGAGATAAAATGTGAGGATTTATTAAACAATTTTCCAATTAAAGATAGTCTACAAAGAACAAAAGATATATCATTGGGCAGAGTAATGCAACACATGTGGAGGCATTAAAAGCTTGCAAATCTAGACAGTACTGACCTGCAATAATACACTATTCCTGAAGCATCCAGCACTGTTTTCTCAGGCACAATTAACTTTTGATATGACTTACCCTTTCTGTGATTCTTGGTAGGATTGTATCCTGTGATGCAAATTTCTTAGAATGTTTCCATCTGAACATCTGCTGTAACGTGCAGATGGTTTTTATACATAAAAATTTACTTTCTTGCAGATCTAAAAAGTAGAGCATTCAACAGGAGGATAAGTAGAAAAATGCTATTCCTTCATCTGTGTTTGAGAGGAAGGGCGACAGAGATGTCAAGATCTGCATAAACAGATTGACTTCCAAACAACTTGTTTCCGTGGCCACACAAAATCTGGCAAACAGTACTGTTAAGTCATGAATTATGACTGATTTATATTGAAAAAAACACTCATATACACAAAAATACATAGGACTTTTGACTCACAGGTTAACAGGTTCACAGGTTATTCTGTCCTTTCATCATCCTTGTTGTCCTTCTCTGGACCCTCTCAAGCAGCTCAACATCCTTCTTAAACTGGGGAGACCAGAAATGGACACAGCACTCAAGATGTGGTCTGACCAATGTGGAGTACAGAGGAAGGATAACTTCCCTAGTCCAACTGACCACACTCTTCCAAATACAGGCCAGGATGCCATTGGCCTTCTAGCCACCTGGGCACACTGTTGGTTCATATTAAGTTTCCTGTCAACCATTATTCCTTAATCCCTCTCCATTTCGCCACTTTCCAGCCACTCATCCACCAGCTGGTGCACGGGATTGTTATGTCCAAAGAGAAGAACCTGGCACTTAGATTTGTAAAATCTCATACTATTGGAGTCTGCCCATTTCTCTAGCCTATCAAGATCCCTCTGAACGGCCCTCCTACCCTCTGGCAGTTCAACATTTGCCCCCAGCTTGGTATCATCCACAAACTTGCTGATGATGGACTCAATACCCTCGCCCGTATCATCAATAAAAATGTTAAACAATGCTGGGCCCAACACTGACCTCTGTGAGACTCCACTAGTGACTGGTTGCCAGCTGGATGTGGCACCATTCACCAGCACTCTCTGAGCT
>WEKX01009976.1:0-77096 GCA_013390025.1 Pitta sordida | reverse complement strand
ACACAGAGAAACAGACAGGCACACGGAGATACAGATAGACACACAGAGAAACAGACAGGCACACAGAGAAACAGACACACAGAGAAACAGACAGACACACAGAGAAACAGACACACAGAGAAACAGACACACAGAGAAACAGACACACAGAGAAACAGACAGGCACACGGACATACAGATAGACACACGGACACACAGGCACACGGACACATGGACATACAGACGCACAGACAAACAGATACACGGACACACACAGGGTCACAGGCACATGGACATACAGACACGCAGACACACAGACACAGAAACACAGGGACACACATGAGGACACAGACACACGGACATACAGACGGTCTCAGGACAGACACACAGAGATACAGACAGACATGAGACATGCGGCCACACAGACATACAGACACATGGACACACAGACATGGACATACAGTTGCACATGGACACGGACACACACATACATGGACATGGGCACACACACACGTGGACACACACACAGGGACACACAGACACACAGTCACACAGACACACACACATGGGGACATACAGGCACACATGGACATAGACACACAGACACACACAGTCACACAGACACACACACATGGGGACATACAGGCACACATGAGGACACGCGGACACACAGACACGGATGGACAGACACATGTGGACACACTGCACACATGTTCCGACGACAAGTCCCAGCATTAGAGGCACAGCCAGCCCTCCGTGGTCCCCAGGGCGACCCCCCCTCCCAGCTTTGGGGGTTCTGAGGATGGGCAGCACTAGTGGCTTGTACATGTCTGTCATACACACAGGTGAGCATGTCTGTCACACACACAGGTGATCATACACACCTCTGCTCGCACATCTGCACACACAGCTGGGCCTGCATGTGCACACACAGGCCTGCACACACAGCTGCCTGCACACATAGACATGCCCTCACACCAATCTGTGCACCCCCAAACCCACATCTGTGCACACACTCACCTGCACATGCTCCTGAACACCCACATCTACACATGCACACGAACATGTCAGTGCTTATTTGCACACTCACAGCTGCACATCTGGCACATTGTGTACACTGCAGTGGGATCCACACACAGCGTCGAACACATCAGTGCAAAAGAACACACAGCTGTACACATCAGGATGCACATCTACACAGCTGGCACACACACATCTGCACACTCACATTTGTTTGTGAATCTACACAGACCAGCAGTACATGGCTAAACATGGAGCTGCAGGCACAGATCAGCACATGTATGTGCACAGACACACATCAGCACATATATGTGCTGAGACACATCAGGATGTGTATGTCTGCACACAGACAGCACATACATGTGCACACACAAGAACACATCGTGTGTGCATACTGAGACACATCAGGACATGTATGTGTGCACTGAGAGACCCGTATGAACACATACACATATGTATACAGCAAGAGATTGGGATGTGTATGTGTGCATACAGACATACATGAACATATGTAGGTGTGCACACACATGTACACATCAACAGAATTGTGCCAGCACAGGCACATCATCATGTATGTGTGTGTGCACACATAGACATTACATCATCTTGTGTGTGCACACACAGACACGTCATCTATGTGTGTGCACACAGAGGAACATCATCATGTGTGTGTGCACATGCAGACACACATCAGGACGTATGTGTGCACACACAGGCACACAGCATCATGTATGTGTGTGCACACACAGACACACATGAACACATACACACCCCGAGCCACATCAGGACGTGCACGTATGGCACAGGCGGACACAGCACACACATGTTCACACACACACCCACACACGTGTGCACACACCAGCTGTCCCTTCCCGGCCATGGGTGCCCACACACGCAGGTCACACGTGGGTGCCCCTGGCCACCCTCCCCGCACACCCGCGGCCCCTCCGGAGCACAGACGTGACGTGGGGTTGCAGAAAATTATTAGTTTTCCTGCCTGGCCCCGAGGGTCAGGAAACACCAAATTACCATCTTCGCAGCCCATTTCGAAGGCACTTAGACACTTGTGTGTCGGCGTCGGAGGGTTTTTTAAGCAGTTCCCATGGAAAAGGAAACTCCCCATCTCTTCTGATCACACACGACAGGTCCTGTGCATGTCTCCGGTAGCTTAAAACAACACACCGATATTTATTTTCCTTAATTAAGATTGCATAAGATAGCCCTGGGTCCTGGAGACTTTGCTACAGACTGTAATGACGCCATGTAAATTGTTTTTTATGACCCAATATACAACATATTGTCACATTCAGCCCTTGAATAGGAAGCTAAAAATCTCGGTCCCTATTTTTCTTGTTAATTAGGGTATTATTACTAGGGATATAATCTCATTACTTTTTGGGGAGGAGAAGAACTAGTTGGAGCCACTTTGAAAAGTACTTGAATATATTTAAATGAAGCAAAATCCGTCTTTCTGCTAATTGCTAATTTTGCATGACATAGAATTATTGTTCTGATTTCGGGGGCACTGTTGATGCAGGGCTGAAGGACATGAGAGAGGGGAAGGATGCTGTTTGCTTTCTTTCCTGCTCAGTTTTCCCCTCCAAATGAAGTAGCTGCCCCATAGGAAACTCCGTCTGCAAATTTCCATTCTTTTAAACCTCCCAAAAATAAAAACAAGATGCAGCCACTTTGAGGAATAATCATTTGAATGAAATATTTGCTACTTTAAGATTTTTTTCCCCCTTCTTCTTTCAGATGATCCTCTTGTTTTGCATGTGAAAAAAATCGTCTGAGATTTACAGCCCTCCCAAATGGAGATAAAGCCTTGGCAATGAGTTGGAAACCTGTTGTAATCTGTGATCCAGGAAACAAAGAGCCTCATTAATGCAGAGACTTTGGTGAGCCTTTGATGTTAGCTAGCATAGCATTCACTCTCAGTTCCATTTGCATTTAAACATTCATAAAAACATCATCTCTGCTTCCTTTGCCTTAAGCAATTTAGGAGTAAAGTATAGCTTCTATTTAAAGAAACCCACTGTGGTGAGGCTTAGAATACAAATATCACATAATCTTCAAGCAGAGCAAATACTTTATCCTACATTTCTGGTGGGCACATTTAATAATATTATATTTAAGACCCAAAATATAAGATCCATCTTATTTTCATTAACCTTACACCACATATTTGAGTCAGAAGAGAAAACGGGCCCTTTTAATTCTAAATATATACTACATACCAATTTGTGGAAGGAAGAAAATCCAGAAGATTTCACATTATTCCCAAGAGCTGAATTTCTGAAAACTGGGTGCCTGCAGCAAGGTGCCTAAATCTGTATTTAGGCACAAAACACTGAAAATTGTGAACAAGGTCAGGTTTACGTATAGAGAGTTTTCTGAATTGCAGAGTCCTCATCCTGGTTTTAGAATGGGGCAGAAAAAGGTTAAAAAAACCAACCCCTTTGTTTTAAAAGAATTATAAAAGTGAAATACTAAAAAAATCAAAGTAACCCATTATTATCAAAGTAATGCAGAGATTTTATTCCAAGGGAAGGCACTGTTGCTCCCAGATGGAATCCTGAGGGAATGGCAGCAGGAGGGGAATTTGGGGAACCACTTAGAAAGCAAAGGCCTACCTATCTTATTATTTTCAGAAGTATTATTCACCAGCACACCTGTGACAAGTGTAATACAGAGTGCAAAAATTAGTGGAGCTGGCTTGTCTTGATGTTTGGAAATATTCAGCTGGGGCTGTCCATGTCACCTGCCCCATTAAAAATAACAGCAATGGAAATCGATCCCGTGTCACATCGGGAGCTCTTGATGTTCCCACTCTCAGGAGCAAATACAAGGAAATCTTTATGTTTGGTGCCATGAGTCAGTGCAGCCAGACTGATGTTTGAAGCATTATAAGCAAGTTTCCTATATGATGAATATCCAAAATTAAAAACTGAAATGGAAAACACTTAAAAACAACTTTACCTTGGATAAAATATTTCTGGAGCTGGATCAAAGGAAAACAAAAAGCCTGGCTTACTTGTCAGATCATATCTGCACTGAACTTCAAGGTTTGATTTGTATTATTTACATGGAAAAGGTCCCAAGAAACCAATTTGGCACTAAATATCTTCATTACTTTTTTTCGCTTGTATGGGTGATTAAATCAATCTAGGGTTCCTGTTTTAATTTTTTTTGAAAGGTGCAGCCATCTGTGAATTGAGGAACTTTTCTGATGTCATCTTTGTGCTTCAGACATACTTTACCCCCCTCCTTTTTAATTTTTTTTTTTAAATAAGGAAACTTTCAAAGGAACATATCTGTTTTACTATTAGTTTCTAGCTGTTCTTGCAGCAACTGTTTAGAATTAAATGTGTAAAGTAACTTTTTAGAACATTTTAACTGTAACACCTGCAGGTAACAGTAAACCAGATTAAAATATAACCAAGTCTGTCTGTTAATCTGCCTGTTCCTCATCCTGCATTTATCAACATGTTCTCTGAATGTGTGTGTGAAACTCAGCACATGTATTTCGTACTGTGCCATGCCCGGCAGCATTGTGTGGCTTTATAGTAAGTGAAACCTCTCCTTTAAAGTCAGTGTAAATATTGCCACTAACTTCTCCTAGATTCAAGTTCCACCTTCTGTGCTTTACAAGAGATTTCCTTAGATTTATTTAATTTAGTTTAATTTTTTCCCTCTGTTTTTTGTTCATTTAAATTAATCAGTTTGGAGTAACTCCCGTTTTACTCTGTTTGCACATATTTTCTCCTCTCATACAAGTTAATTTCATGTGGGCAAGGGACATATCTATCCCTGGTAGGCTGAACATCCTCCATCACCCTTCCCATTCCATTATATTCTGTATGTTTCCCTGATATCCACATACAAATCCAAATATGCTTTAATTTAAACCCAGATTTATTTCAGCATGGCTTTTTGTAGCCTATTAATCAATTCTCTACTTTACAGAAGAGCCTTCTAAATATTTATCGTTCTTCTGGAGAAAAACATTTGCACAACCATCCCACAAGGATGGGTTGATTGATAGATTGGCAGTGCCAACGTTTCAGATGAGAGGGATGAGAACTCCAGTGCGGGATTCCAGCTGGGAGCAGGAGCTCCTGGAGGACAGGCTGGTACCAGCTGAACTAATCCTGGCAAATGACCAGCGTAAATCAGGCCACTGAAAGCTCTGTTTTGCCCAAAGGGGTTTACACTGGTGTAATTACCTCAGCATAGTCATAGCAGGAACATTTCCTTAGTCTAGACAAGCTCTAATACGTAAAATACATCTATCGTTTGCAACTGAAACATCTCGACCCAGCCTCGTCTTCTCCTTTCCATGTCGCCTTTCCTGCCCTGGTGTGTGCCCAGGCACTGCAGGATTCTGTGCTGGGATGGATGGAACATCCTCCAGTTTCCTTGGAAGGGTCAAGTGGTTAGCTCAGCCATTTCCTCACTGGATTCACTCTGCTCATCTTAATCTTGCAGGATTTAAAGTGTTTATTTGACTTCATGCATTGATCTAAATGTACTTAAGGGATTCCCTGACAGCTGCCAGGAGTTTGCTTTAAAACTACCAACAGAAAATTTACTCCCTGCAATATTTAGGTTCCTTTCAAATCTCGACATGCTTTTCTGGAACTGTTTCCAGCTGTTAGGACTGGAGATTCTTTTTCCCCCTTTGGGAGTCAAGTAGCAAAGGCGCTGCAGTCGGCTGACTGGGGCCAGCATCCTGCTTTCTCCAGGAAAAGAGGATAATCTCCCTCAAAAGACTTCATCAGATGTCAAAAGCCATAGTGTGAAATCCATTTTGGAGCCTGTGATCTCTGAATCACTCCCTGTGTGCACAACATGGCACAAGCCATCATCAAATCTCCCAGTTTTTCGGTTTTTGTTTTGTCAAGTTGCAAGACCATCTCTTCAGGCAGTTTTCACTTAACAAGTCTTTCCTTCATCCCTGATTCCAATAACACTTCAGATTATTAAAGGACTTTAAAAGACTGATCTATTTTCCACTGTGTTTTATTCACCTCTTGCTCTTGGAACTGAACCAAACAACAGACATCACATTTAATATTCCTTAGTAGTCTCACTGTCAGGTTCTCAGGCACTTTCCCAATGCTGAAAGATCTGAGTTTCAAACAGGAAGGAGCATGTTTATTTGTTTACAAAAACACTTTTCCAGGGCTGCATCCTGTGGTCACACAATCATCCAAGGAGTCCCTGCTCCAATGACTCATGCCTTTAAATTAAAAGGATCCGTGAAGAGGGATTTGCAGAATCACACTCGTTGCTTCCACAACCATTTTTCCATAAACTGTAGAGAAAAGTATGTTGATTTTGGGGTCTATAAAACTTTATTTTTTAACAACCCAAAGTACAGGGTTCCTTCTTTCTCTGTCAGTGTCCTTTACATTTTAACCAAATCCTTCCAAGCTGGTGGAAGTGGCTTTTGGTACAATTCCCATAAAGTACACTTTGTCCTGGGATTCCCATTTCAACATTGGATAGAACAAAGTACAGGAGAAATCCAAATATTGTTCTTTTAGCTCAGGCTCTGCTCAGACCCGCCGTCCAGGCTGCAGTTGAGCCTGGTTATGAGATTCAGCTTCCAAGAGCTTCCCTTTTGTACCTGCCCCTGAAGGTGACAGGGGAGCGTAATGCCACATGTAGGCACTTCCCAACCTGCTTCTGTCTGAACGAGCTCATTTTTAAAGGACAGTCCTTGTGCTAAAAGGGAACTGACACAAAGTTAGTGGAGGGAAGTGGTGAAGTCACCATTCCTAGAAGTGTCCAAAAAACAAGTTAATGTGGCACTTCATAAGATGATCTGGTGAGCATGAGGGTATTCAGCTGAAAGTTGTACTCGATAATCTTAGAAGTCCTTTCCAACCTTGATGATTCTGTGATTCCATGAGCCTAAGGACCATTGTCAAAAATCTGGCTTATGTCGGAATGAGGATCGTTGCTGACAATAGGGTCGGATGGCAGCAATGAGTGAGTGGCAGACAGTGAAATTGGTTTTAATTGTGGGGACCTTGGACATCTGAACGGAGAACTGCTGTCCATGGGTGCTTGAGAAGGCAGTGGAAGGAAGAAGACCGAGACTGGAGGCTGCTTCACCAAGAGGTTCCTGGGGGACTGGTGCTGCTGAGGAAAAGGGAAAAGAGTTTAGGATTATTACAACAGCCTTGGCTGCAGCTCTCTCTGTGATCCCCACATTAACACATCAAACTTCTGCAGAGCAGAGCTGGAGGCTTTGGCAGGCTCCTGCCTCACACCAGCACCCATTGGAGTCCCGTGGCAGGGAGCCCTCCCTGAGCCTTTGCAGTCAGATCAACTCCTTCCCAGTGCTGGAGCCATGTGGAAAGAAAGGGGGAACGAAATGGAAACAGCTGGTAGGAAGTGAGACTAAAGGGAAATTGTCAGGATAATGGTGGTGGGATAGAGTGGCTAGATCAGAAATCAAAGGAAAATTATTTCAATGTCTAAAAGTCACCCATTGTACATGGAGTGTATTGATCACTTCTGATACATCCAGCATCACTCCAAACGCACGGCAAAAGATGTCTTTCTTTGCACTTATTGGTTGTTTGTTTTTTTCCTCTATTATTTTAAGGTTTTGTTTATTTGTTTGTTTGCTTGCTAATGTTTGCTACCTGTTGTGAGAAAGAATAAAATAATTGAAGAGGTGAGGGGGGAAATGAAGCATAAAAGAGACTATGGGACTTAGAAGGATGTTGAATCTATAAATGTTCACACCAAAATCATTGAAAGAAAAAGGAGGTAAGAGCTGAACTTAAAAATCTAAATTCAACGTGGCAGAGCTTTCTGTTAATGAATGCAGAACCCTTCCTTTACTACTGGGAATATATTTTTATTTGTTCTGCAGACCTTATTTCTTTCAGATCTTTACTGATGCCTGTCTCGAGATACACTGACAAGAAGCCAGGGTGAGCTTGTCAGCATTGTGCTTTTCTGTACTTCAGACTGGAAAATGAAAAGAAAACGAGGACGTGTAAAAGCAGAAAGGAGGATTGTATTCCTGTATCATTTATGCCATCCCCTCTGTCCTTGCTACTCCCCCTTGCCAACAGTTTCATCACTTCCCCCAGTTCAAATGGATGTGGAGCACCTTGTACAAAGCACAGTAGGGCTGCTCCTACCTTCTCCTCTGTGCTTCTGAAGTGGCTACAAAGAAACCAGATTAAAGCAGCATTAAAAGCTGTGCTACAAATCCCACCATATCAAGCAAGCCAATTCCAATAGCTGTTCTGGGCTAGCTGAACAGAAGGGGTGCCTTGGAGTTGAACTACATGTTTCAACAGTATGTTGTTCTGAGAAGTGTTGTATATGTGCCGACATCCGCTGCTGGCATGTGGACAGAGCAGAGCTTGCCAGCTCCTCCTAATCTGGAAAGAGGAGACATGCAGTGTTAAATACATGTGTCATCACTAGTCATTCCCCCCCCCTCCAATTTTATCATTTGGTTGTGCAACACATTTGAACCGAGTCAGCCCATTTAGTTCAGATGAACTTAGGCCAAGTAACTGTACTGGAGCTGACTTCAGAGGCTTGAGAGGAGTCGCTGGAGTAGCTCTTCCATAAGTAAATGCAAACACTGTGTTAAGCTCCTTACTCTACTTCTTATACAAAGGCCTCTTGGTAGGGTTGCAGCCAGAGGGAGGGAGGGAAAGCCCCTAAGAAAACAAACAAACTGCAGCTTGTTGCATCATACGACTTTTGACTCCCATCGTGTTAAATCTTATAGGCAAAACAGGGTCAGGCCTAAGCAGGGCTTACAAAGGGGACTCCAAGGAAACCCATGCTGCAAGGGATGGTTTTGGTGACTCAGTAGGTGACATGGCTTCCTCTGAGTCAGGACTGAACCAGAATTCTCACATGAGGTTAGCACATCCAAGCTAGCATGTGTTTGAGACTATCAGCCTGGCTACCCAAGCCAGTAAGGGCCCCAGAGACTTTAGGACTCATACAGATGGTGATTTGAGTCCAGCTGTATTAATTGTGATGTCCACCTGTATCTACTCTATATGGTGTTAATCATTGCCCCCTTTAAGGCTGTGACCATGGTCGACACCACAGCCCTGAAGTATCTCTGGGGCTGATTGTGCTGAGCCTTTAACTCATCACTTGGAATCAAACACCTGGGCAACTCCAGCATCAGCTGCTGAGTATTTAAGTGAGGGGCTGAGGATTGTCTCCTTTCCTGTGCTGAGGGCTGCAGCACCAGTTTAAACAACCTTGTGTGTATCCACGGGGGCTGAAGACACACCTAGGGGCTCCTGAGGTGACTAGAGCTGTCACGTGTGGCTCTGCACTGTCCCACCAGCACTTCACTGTCCATGGGGGATACTCAGAAGGTACCCACAGCTCTGCTCTGGTTCTCTGAAGTGGCTTTGGTGTTTATCTTGTCCAATGGGTGGGCTGATAAGAGAAGCTCTGAGTGCAGTCAGGAGTCTGGGACACATCTTGGTGGTACATAAGACTTTAGCACTTGAGATTCCGATTTGGACTGTATGGGAATTTATGTCTTTAATTCCGTGGTGCATGTGTTCTGATCCAGAATGAAGCTGATGGTGCCGTTCTGGAGGCCATGGAGGTGTGGAAGGTGTGCAGTTGCCATAGGCAGTCTGGAAACAGACAAAGAGAAGTTGTGAAAAGTTTTGGTGATTAGAGAAGAAAGCACAGAAGCAGAGACTTTAGAAGGATAAGAAGAAAAAGTATGTAAAAATGTGATCACCCATTTTAATGGCTGAACATGAATTATGTTAGGAGATGCTTTCATCTCGATATAAGTTAGCATTCCCCAGCTTTTTTATATTTGTATATAAATATTTTTCTTGAAGTAAAGTCAGCCTAATTGGAAGTAAGAGTTTATTTTAATACTCTAATATATTTCCCCTAGTTAATCATTGCTATTTCTAAATATAAATTTCCTTTCCTTTTCTTTCAAGTCAGTCAAAATGAAAGGGCCTGCTTTACTCTTTGACCTCCTCTAACAAGCAGACCCTTTAAGTGTAGCATTTCCAGAAAGCAAGCTGTAGGAACAACAGATGGATTTAGTAAATTACAGCCTGCAGATGAATTGTATGAGGAGTCAGTTTGGGATGGAGGCTTAAAATACACAGAAATTTTCTGTGCTGTAGCTTGTTTCTTGCTGTCAAACACTGCCTGGTAAATGTGTAGCTTGTGTGCTGTTGGCTTTCTGTGCTGATTGATTTGTAGAAGCCATTCCATCCCCAATTACCAGCTACTTGGGTCTCAGCCTGCAATCCTACTCAGCCAGGAGATTCTGGCCTCTAGGTGCTTTTCAGTATTTTGCATTTCTTTTATTTGCTAAAGCTATTCTGACAGACAACTTGCCTTCCCTGATCAGCAGATTCTAAAACCTGTTTGTGGCTTCCCAGGCATTTCATAGACAAATTATTAGTGTGTGTATTTGCAGGACAGGTGACTCCTAAATGATAAAAATGTAGTTTACAATCAAAGTGCCTTTCTTGTAGCAACAATCTTGATCCAGGCATTTGCTTATCTCCCAGCATGTTAATCCTTTTCAGGATTAACAACTCATTTTTCAAAAGCCTGGTCTTGGTTCTGCAGACCTTGTTGACACAACTAAATCTTTGTGAGTTCCTGAGGTGTGATGATGTGCAAGGACTGCAGGAATGGATGGTCACCTCAAGGGGTTTCCTCGGTGTGATTTAGCTCTTGCTCTGGGGTTTGAAGCTCCATAATGTATGTGATACAGAGCAGCAGCAGTGAGTTGTCATTGTGATCAAACACAAAGCTTCTGTGGGGAAGAATAAATTATTTGCATGGGTGTGATGAATGCTTGAAGGGAATTTGATAAGTGGCATGT
Source organism: Pitta sordida (assembly GCA_013390025.1). Lineage (NCBI taxonomy): Eukaryota > Metazoa > Chordata > Aves > Passeriformes > Pittidae > Pitta > Pitta sordida. The sequence goes on along the minus strand of WEKX01009976.1, from coordinate 66,217 downwards.
TGAGCACTGGGAAAATTTCTGAATATGATCCACGTTGTGCTTTGCGGTGTCAGAAATTTACCATAGAAAGGATGTCCTCCTCCTCTCTGGTTATTGCACAGCTTTATCAAAGGTCTTATGAAATGAATCTATCTAAGATAGAATGGCAATCAATATGAGATCAGACAGACCTCGGGTTTTTTTTACATAAATAAGGATTTAGTTCTACTCTTGTATTCATAAGATGGTCAATAATTTCTTTTTGCAACAATTTCCCCTGATATGTCTGAGTTTGCATTTCTTGAAGTCGCTTACATTTAAATGATCTGGGACAGACTCCAGTGAGTCTCTGCATTGGGGTTTTGAATGCATCCCATGTTTTTCAGTGTGGGACTCACAGGAATTGTCTGCTTGAGCTAAAATATGATTCCTTTGTCAAGAAAAGATGCATCTGGTAACGACAACAATCTTGTTAACACTTGGGAAACTTGTGCAAAATACCCTCAGTGTTGCTTTCTGCTTGCCCTCTGAATGCAGATGATGGTTTGTTACTGTCCTGATTCCAGGAAACCCAAATCTTGGGGCACAGCTCTGTTCCCAACCCCAGGCATGCCCTGGTATCCTTCCAGAGGGAACTGGTGTGTGCAGGGTCAGCTGTGCCTGCAGATCCCTCCTGAGATGGAGCAGGGCCGGGGTGTGCACCCAGGGAGCATCTGCCAGCCTTGTAGATCCTCTAGGTAACCTTCCCATAGAAGTGTCTGGCATTGCAAAATTGTAAATGCTCTTATTTTGCTGGTAGCATCCAGCTGCAAAAGCCATGCTCACCCTTGGTAGTGGTGCCAAGTTCCTCCATAACTCTCAGACCCAAGCAGGACTGCTTCCATGAGAAATGTGTAGTGACACAAGGCCAGCTTTAACAGCTAATTCCCACAGAACAGCAGCCCCAACCTGAACCTGTGAGCTTCTTCCAAGGCAGACACTGAGAGTGAAGATGCATTTTGGTTTTTTCTTTCCAAAAGATCCATCCCACAGGTGTTATGTGCACAGTAGGTTTCAAGGCATTCCTAGAGTTGCTTGGGTGTAAAAGGGATGCCCAGGAACCTGAACACCTGTTCTGTGACAGGGTTTGCTACTGCCTTAAAGGTTTGCAGCTCCAACACAAGTTGCTGACACCGAATATTGTGGAGTTGTCACAGTCCAGTCCTTGAGCTGCTCACAGCAAGGCTACGTAACGGTTCAAGAGCTGAAATGTCCAGCTGCAGCTCTCCAGAGAACTGCAGAATGTAATTACCCATCTTGGAGCCTGGCCAGGTTTCCAAGGTTAACACCTCTCATCTCGACATCAAATCTTTAATGACCACGTGTGGTAAAGACATTTGTTCAACATCTCATCTGGGAATGTGGCACTGTCTCTGTGCCTCTGTTGTTGTGCTGGAGTACTGGTCTAAAGGAAAATTGCTCCCAAAGTTGCCAGCAATACTTCATGGGCAGCCACACATTTGCTCTGGAGATTCCTATTTGAACATAGCGAGGACCTACTGGTCTGATTTTTCCTTCCTCCAAACGATTTACTCCTCTGTCCTGCTTACAAGCTAATAGTGAGCACTGTAATTACCCTGATTTTCAGGCTGCCAAATAAAGTAATTAGAGAAATAAGCATTATGATTTTGGAAAGATACATTAGAAAATGAAGGGGAGTGATGAGAGCATGTTCTCACAGTGCCAATTAAAACACTACTGAGGAGATTCAATTCTTCTTCCTGGCAACCCAGGCAGATGAAGGAGATTCACAGAGATTTACTCAGGCAGAAGGACGGCAGAAATGTTCCTTTCTGCTTCTAAGCATAAGGCATATGGAAATCCAGCCAGAGAAATAACCTGTGGAGTGTCTTCCCTGATGAGTATACACCATTTAGGAATGGTGGAACAATATGAGGCATCTTTCTTAAAGATATTTGTTATGATACATGGTATTCAAACACGTATCTGCTGTGGAGAGCTCAGGTCCTCACAGGTGTCATTGTCACTGTCATTTTTCCATGCCCTTGTTCAGCTGTTTCTCTGGACTCAGCCTGTGATGGTGTCTCCCCTAAGCTGGTGTCAAACAGCAGGAATTTGGTGTTTTCTTGTGTAGAGCGTGACCATGCACTGTGGCAGTTTTCTTAGAAAGAAGTGTTGTAAGCCAAGCAGAGGTTTAGAAAGGCTTTGGCTCTTTTTCCTTGAGGTGTGTACGTGCCATTTAGCCCTAAAGCAGCTGCAGCATTACTAGCAGCAGCTGTGAGCACTGTGTGCCTCACCTGTTGGTACTGCACTCCTGTTGAAAGGAGAAAGAAAACCTCAGTGTTCTCTACAGATCTTGCTGTGGGTGGCAGTAACTGCTCTGTCTTGTTGGTCACATTTTTTTAAAGAAAATATGAGCATGATGAGTTTCAAATATTCAATACTGAGCCTGTGGCATCCAGGGAAATACTGGTAAGTCCTAGACAGAGACTATCTAGACCATCTAGAGGCTACATCAAGGTCATGTTGTCTATTATAACAGAAATATCTGCTAGAAATCAGCTTTCCTTCCTCATCGTTAAACAGATGCATGTCTGTATCCAGCCAGGGTTCGGGATAGGGTCCCTTCCAACCTCCACCAGAACCTGGCCATGTGCTTTGTTCCTCATCTTTGTCAGTGACCCTTCAGCATTCCAAAATATCTGGGGTGGTACATTCGTGTATGGGCATTCACTTGGAGTTGGACTCAATGATCCCTGGGGGTCCCTTCCAACTCAGAATATTCTTCTGTGATTTTTGGCTTATTAAACAAGTAATAAGAGGCACATGCTTTTCTTCAGCTGGTGCTCTTGCTGCAACTCTGATGTCATGAATATGCTTTTGATGCCACAAATAGTTGTGAGGCAACATGGACCCTCTGCTTTAAGTCCCCAGGAAAGGAAGAAAGTCTTACAAATATTTTTTTAAGGTATTGGAAAGCACATAGTTTGCACCTGATTGTTGTTCCTGGTGCTGCAAAAAAAAAAGTTTGGAAAAAAGGTCCTTATTGTCTCAACCAGACAGGAGAGAATGCCTGGACATCTTTACCAGCTGTGAGGCTTTGTTTGAGCTCATGATTTTAAAAAATTGAATATTTCTATTTTTCTTTCTATGTGCAGTCTGACTAATGACTTTTTGTAAACTTGTGTTGGCAGAGCTAGCAACAGCTTAAATAAAATGACTAATTGTTTTCATTCATCAGCTGTTAATTGCAAGAACAATTATAATTTCAGCATTCTGCCCCCAAACAAGGGCTGAATCCTCCAGTCATGTGCTATTTCTATTACCTCCCTCCCTGTTTATATTCTCTGGCTCATTGATGGCTTTATTTGGCTTCCAGGACCCTTCTTGTTAAATCAGCTTCAGATTTGGGTCAGAATTTGGATAATCCAAGTAACTGCTGCTCCTCTTTATGTCCAGCACAAAATAAATACAGTGAATTCCTGTAGATTGATTTGTTCACATGGTGTCAGGTGGCTACTAAACTGTCAATATGCCCTCACTTTGCCTTTTTTTCCTGTTAAACTGAAATTTAGCACTAAAGGCAAGTTGCCACCAAGACATCAGGTTCATTTTGGGAAGCATACAAACTGTTTCCATCTTATCAGTAATTTTTTTATTTTCCTACATGTAAGGCTTAAGGAAAAAGAAAATCATAGAATCACAGAATGGTTTGGGTTGGAAGGGATCTTAAAGGTCCTTTTGTTCCAACCCCTGCCATGGGCACAGGGTTGTCACAGCAAACCTCAGGTTTCCTTGGTTGAGCAAGAGAGAACCAGAAGCACGTAGTTCAATGTGAAAGGGTTAAAACCCCCTAATCTGTCACCTGCCTGTTGGCTGTGAGCTGTAGGCCAGAGGGGATGGGCTGCTCTGGGAATGGGGCTGGAGATCCCTGGTGTCCAGAACGGGGGTGAAGGATGAGTCTCTAAAGGTCTCATCGTCTGGGATTGTGTCGTAGTTGTGTGGTTAGGAATCGTGGCAGGATGGAACAGCTCAGCAGGGATTCAAGTCCTCTCTCCTCCAAAGGTCCACTTGTGGTCACATTCACTGCCTGGAGCACAGGGAGTGTTCAACCCACAGGAGCAGTGGGAGAGCTGGGTAGGAATGGAGTCATGTTGCTGTAGGCATCTCCAGCCCGGAATCTTTATTGCTCTTTGTGCCACTTCACTGCAACGTGGAAAAGACAGAAATTATTGACCTTGCCTCTGTCTCAGGGCTGAAATCAAGCCAAAAGCTCAAGTAAAGGAAGCTTTGCTGGATTCTGTAGGATTCTGGGCATGGACTGAAAGTTTATCATGCTCCCTTGTCTACTGGGAAGAAGGAAAACTGATGCTTTGAAAATCATTGAAACCTAAATAGGGAATTTGTCATCTAATCTGAATTTCATAGCTTGATCCTATTTCTGCTACTGCAAATTCCATTTGTGTGTATGACATCCTGAAAGGTGCTGTGGTCATTCCTAACCCCATGACCTGCCCTTGGTCCACAAAGCAGCTGGAGTGGGCAGCAAGCAATTCATGAAGAGGAAAGAAAGTGAAAGGGATATTCTTAACACTCATCTTTGTACTTGGCAGACATCAGAATATTTCCTGAAGTGAAGGTGCCTAACTTCAAATCCTTCAGCCACCCAATGTGCTTGTTAAGAGGAGGTAGGAGAAGCATTTGTTTGTGACAGAGCTATTAAATGTAGTATTTTTATGTCTTATTAAGTGGCAGGTGTTGATTTTCCAGGCTGATTAGAAATGGTGAATAGATTTGGGTCCCACAGCCCTCGAAATGAATGTGAAACTCACTCCACTTCAAGAGGGACTGGACAGAGAAAGTTGCTCTTATTCCAGTGTCTTCTCCTGTGAGTGTCATAGGAGCACTGTCTTGAATTGTACAAATATTTCAGGCAGGGTTTGAATGTCCTGGAAGCAATTCTTAATGCCAATGGGTAGCAAAGAGATACCAGAGGTATGAATCTCCAGGAATTTAATTTTAAACAGTGTATCTGAAAGCGAAGTAATTCTATTACAACATCACACCTGCTTTGCATATATATATATTTCTCTTTTTCAAGGCTCTCAATATGATTTATGAGCAGCAATTAAGTCAGCCTTTTAACACCATGTGACAGGTGTTGCTGGGCCCATTTATGAACTAGGCAAGCTGAGGCACAGAGGTGTCAAGTGTAGTTTGGCAGCCATGGTATTGCAAAATAAAGCCCAGAACCCAAGAATCCTGATTCACAGCCCCTATTCTACGAGCTGTCCATTTATTGTGAGGAGAGAAGATCATTAAAATCCACTGGGCTTGTCTGGCAGACTTTATAAACGTATGCATGCTTTTAAATTCACTGGGGTTATCGTTATTAAATGATGAATGTAGGAGGGTTTTAACATAATGCTGAAGAAACACATTAAACCATGACGGAATGAGAATCAATATAGGTCATTAAAAAAAAAAAATACTGCTGAAACAGATCTTGCCTGTCATTCAGCGATGTTTATATACTGTGCCCTCTTTATGCTGTTTTACCTATGTAATATAAGAGATTTTAAAAAAAAATGTAGATGGCAAAAGGCTTGTAAAATACTGTGCTTTAGTTCTCGCAGACCATGGGATTTCTTCCTCTGATTAGCAGGACTGAGACTCTAACCCGGCCTGATGTATAAGGGAGAGGTGCGGGCTCTGTGGGTGTTTTATACTTACAAGCCAGCCAGGTGTTATGGGAAAAAAAATGGCATCTGAACCTTCATTTTTCAGCTTTATGTTCAAAAGAAAAAAATTGTATCTTAAGGTAGTTCCTACCTTTGAGTACATTCATATTAGTAATACAGTAAGAATTCCAGAAGTTCCACCTTGCTAATTGTGGAAGGATAGAAACAAGTGAAAACTTGATAAATGCAGCACAGGGACTTGCCATGCATTTAAATTTTGGAAAGAGAAATGCTTCTTTCACATCTGAAACTAACAGCCATGTAGCAGTGGAAATAGGACTTTTTTTGAATTGTATGGAGTTTTCTGCTGTATGGTAGATGATTTAGTAAGGGGATTTTTTTTCTTAATAGAAAAGTAGAATACAGATGTGGGTCACTAAATATAGGAGAACCTATTTCTGGTTTTAGTGTAAATACATTTAGTAATTGTAAACCCGACTCATTTGGAAAGATGCACACACTGAGAATTACCCAAGTCCTTCGTAAGTGTGGGCAGTGCTTCATAAACTGGTACCAAAATGTTCCCCAGTAATGGTCTGGGCTACCAGTGCATTTATTGCTATCACTGAACACAGCTGTATTGAACTCTGGCCTTTGCAGATAAATACTTAAAAAGAATCAGATGAGCAGACAATGCTGTTGAAAATAACCTCAAAGACATAAAATCCATCCCCAAAATCAGAACCAAAGGCAAAACAAGGGTCTTTTAAGACTCTGTAACCCAACTTTTCAGCCCATGAGACTGACTGGTCTGATCCTTACGTTGCTCTGGGCACCTGATTCAACTCCAAATCCTGCAAAATCACAAGTCAGTCGCTGCCTATTGTTGGTTTGGTGTGTTGGTTGTTTTTTTACCTCTAGCTGAAGGTGCAAAGCAAAATAGGTCTGTGGTCCCGCTCCCATTATAGACTGTGAGAGTTTGCTTGCACTGAAGTCACTGACAAAACCCTCAATAGCTTTAATGGGGGCAAGAACAGGCTCTCCGTGATTTAATCTCAAGTGTTCAGCTCAAGGCAGAAAGACGGGGGCTCTTTGAAAATGACAACTTGTGGGTTTTGGAGAAGCCATTAACATATTTGTCATGGGGGAAAGAGGGTAAATAAGGAACTTGAAAAGAAAGGCAGATATTAATTACGCTTCAGACAACATTGTTGTGTGCTGATGACATGCTGGAGCTCTCCAGACAACTATAATTTGCAAGAGAACCCAACGAGTAGGAGACTTTACAAGCCGAGCAATTAGTTCTTCCTGAGTTGCAAGAGTGACATCATGTGTGCAAAACATGCCTTCGCCTTCAGCTAACAACACCTAGTCATTTATTCTTCCTGTAGGGTCACTGTTGGCTGTGAAGGCCATTAAATCATCCCTCCGAAGGATGTGCTAACTTCGGGAGTTGAGGGAATAAGGGTCCCTCAAGTGCAGATAAAGAAACACGTGTCCAAAGCATCAGCTACCAGCTGATCTTATTTTTCCATCTGATTTTATGCCCTATAGCTGGGTTACAAAAATCCTGTATTCTTTTAAATACCTTGAGTTATTTTTCCAGGGTCTTGAAAGCCTGTCCCTGTTGTAGGGTATGACCTGGTAAAAGGGTTTTTTGTTATATTTTTTTTTTGGTCTCAAATTTGTCAAGTCATTGTTGAACAAGGTGAGCTGTTTATATAGAGTTCTGAAAAAAGCAAGGATTTTCTTTAACTAGGAAATTTAATGGAAATTAAATACTTAAATAGTGAAGTTAATACATATTTATCTCGGTAAAGATTTTCAGTAGTGTGTTCTTTGTTTTCTATGTTGGGTCACTTAGTGTTTTGCACTGCATGAGTTTATCAAAGAAACTATAATGACCCATTTGATACTCAATAAAGAATAAATTATGCCATTGATCTGTAGAGACAATTACATTTAGTCTTTAATCAGATATAGTCCCACTGGAGCCACATACTACTTGCACACTGTAAATTAAGCTCCTGCCTAAGTGCTTTGTAAAATCAAGTGCCAAAAAAACCCAACTCATGAAGATTTTTAAGCTCTTTTTTATGTTAGAAGTATGATACAAATTGTCCTGTAGTTTTTGATTTTTTTTTCTGGATTAATGTAAAAGAATAATGGGATATGTAGAAGTTGGAATTTTGAGATTCATTTTAGCATGTGGAATTCTGCTGAAAACTGTTACTACAAATGCAAAATGAGCATTTCACAACTACAGATTTTTCTAAACATAGGAGTGGGTACGAAGATTTGGCAGAGCAGATGCAGAGTGGGGCCACAACCAGCTCTGCACAGAGCCGAGGAGCTGTGCCTCAAACAGAGCTTCCAGACAGGGCTGTGCACATCCTCTCTTTCTGCAGTCCCCAGAGTGTTTGCCCCGTGTTGGTTGCTCTCAGTGCACCTCTATCCATCCCGAATTTGCCATTTTCCACTGAAGCAGAAGGGAAAGCTCCTCTTTTTAGCAGCAGTCCAGCCAGACCCACGATATTCTTGTGCTGCTCTCCTCGTGAGAGTCCAGGGCAGTGACCTCAGTACAGAGGGATAGTATTTGGATCTGATCACCCATCCCAAGATTTCAGCAGATAATCTACATGATGCTTTTGTTTGTTTCCATCTCACATGTTTACGTAGTCCTCAGAAGCTTCTAAAATTGGAACCTGAGGAAAATAGAAACCTGTTCTCTGAAGCCAGCAGGATGTTTTAATAGGAACTGTTACTGCTATTAGGAACAGTAATAATCTTGTGTTGACCAAAGGCAGGAATGAATCTTGCTGGCCTGTGCCTGGGATGTGTGCCAGTCTTTACATCCTTGCAAAGCTGTGGCAAAAAACCACCCCAGAGAGATGGTAAAGCTGCTGATGACTGTTCCATAGGAAGTGACACAGCAGGGAACTGGGCAGCCCTTTAGTGCCTGAGACACTGAAGTTTCTTGGTATTTCTTCTATTTGTGACAGCTCATTGCAGCAGAGAGAGGCAGATTTTGTACAGCATTCAAGTTAATTTTCTGCAGTAAAGTTCCTGGTTTGGCCACAGCAGTGAGGGAAGGCATCTGAGAAGGTGACAGCAAAAGTGCCAAGAAAAGCTGAAAGGGATGAAAACAAAATTCTGAATTCTGTGTAAAGGTTTGAACCTTGCTCTGCAGCTTCAACTGCAGGGAGTTTCCTCTGACCTGAATGCTGAGGATCCCTTCCCAGGAGCCTGTTCTGTTCACTCCTTTATCTGCAGCTGCCAGAAAGGCCACAGATGCGATAGGGGAAGCCACTGGTTTTGGTGGTGTGGCCAAAAGAAGAGTGAGGCGTGTGTGCATGAGCTGTGTTTTTTGGCTACGAGCTCTGCACAGGCTCAAGGAGTGAACCTCCCCCTCTGCCTCCTCCATGGGCCGTTCTGGTTAAATTATTCCTATGGAAATGCACCCCTTGAGCTCAAATTTAATAACGTAATGCTGGTTACAGGCTGGCTTAGGTTTAAAGAGTATGGTTTGGATTAATAAGGTACATTTCAAGAGCAAAAATTTGTCAACTTGGTCTTGACTGGATAATACACAGCTTTGCTTGTGTTGTGGATCTACCAAAATCGGACACCTTTCCTACCTGATCTTCTCTCCCATGTGTGGGAGGGACAGAGCTGGGACACTCCAGATTTAAGTAAATACTCAGCAAGAAGTTGTAGAGGAAACTGAGGTTGTGTAAGGGTTAGGGTGGAAGCTTTCAATGTTAAAAAGAGTGTAAGCCACTATCCAAAACATGCATTCTTGTGTTCTGCTCACCTGGCCATGGTGTACAGGAGAAGTGAAAGTTTTCTCTCTTCTTTACCGACATATGTGTGCCCATGCTCATACCCACCAACCTCCCCATGCAGCACATGAGAGAGAACCTCCTTGGTGCTTTTTAAAAATGAAGTTTTGTAGCTCTAATAATCAACAGCTGGGAAAATATATGCTTTCCTCCTTCATCTCTAGACTTATTTAAGAGATTTTTGTTTTGTGGCTTTACTGAGTGACTTTTCCTATGAACTGATTTAAAAAAAAAAAATCACTGAATTTCTTTGAAGACCATAGTGAGTGGTTACCATAGAAATACGTTAGCTGCAAAACAAGGGATAATTAGTTTATGTTTGTTCCTTTGTGTCTCCTAATTTCTTCCATTCGGGATTTTTAAGCATATAATTATAGGGATTATTCATCTTTGTGATTCCTCCCCCCCTCCCCCTATAAATTCATTTAGAGACAAAACTCTGATGTCTGTAGAGCATAAATAATAATGATTATATGTGGTAATTAGTCCAACCTGTTTGTCCACATAGCAGGAAACAATGTGTCGAAGGCTGCAATGCTGACTAGTGGTCACTCTGAGCTTCCACTGCAGCATTCCCAGTTATCTGTCTCATCCCTTATTGCAACTAAACCAATGACCCTCAGAATTTAGGGATGGGACTCTCCGGAGTGTCCCTGGAGAACATTTCCTTGTGTCACTCAAGTTCTGGGACAGGCGGGATTTGACAAGAGAGGCATCAGCGGGGTCCAGGAGTCTCTTGGGTTGGGTGACGGCTGGGCAAGGACGGGAATATTTGGACTCTGGGATTTGAGGGGGTTATTTAATATCTCTACCCCGGCTGCATTTGCCGAGCAGGCAAAGCTCTGCCTGTCTGTGTGGAAGGGCTGAAATTTGTGGGACTTCTCCAGCAACACTTGGATGGATTTGGGTTTTTGCGAAACGGCGACATTCCCTGGACATGGGGAAGGGTCCCGGAGCACTTTGGTCCGCAGTAATCCAGAGGTTAAATCACCTTGCAATTGTGAGAGGTGCTTTTTCTTTAAAGCTCCCAGAGGAATAAGAAAGGGAACAAGCCAAGGATAACTTTCTCCAGCCCCATCAGCCTGGAAATGTTCCGTACTAGGGTAAAACATCAGGTGGGAGCGGGATTTCCGCGGAGCCTTTTGTTCCAGCCCCTCCCTCGGTGCCCGCGGGCTCGGCCGCGCTCTCTTGCGGCGGCGGGTCCCGGATGGGGATGGGGATGAGGACAGGGATGCTCGAAGGGAGCGGAGCGTTCCTGCCGCTTCTCGCCGGCCGTCTCAGTGCGCAGGGCTGATGTGTGGCCGCTTGCTGCAGAGGGCTCGGGGTTCCAGCCGCTCCAAGGGCTCTGCCCAGTGGGTGCAGGAGAAATGCTCGCTCCAGGGGCAAAGCGCGGATCCCTGGTTCTGACAATCACAACGAGTTCTGACCTTGCACAGACCTAATTCAGAGTCACTGCAGTTCCAGCTTCCTTGGATGGGGCAGGCACTGGTCCCTGCTCTGGGAGCACCAGGGACAGGAGCCAGGGAATATCCTGGAGCTGTGTCAGGACACTGTGAGGTTGGATCTCAGGACAAGGTTATTCCCCCAGAGGGTGGTTGGGCTCTGCCCAGGCTCCCCAGGGCAGTGGGCACAGCCCCAAGGCTGCCAGAGCTCCAGGAGGTTTGAAATGATCCTCTTAGGGGATGGTCCTGTGCAGGTCTGAGGGTTGGACTGGGTGATCCTTGTGGGTCCCTTCCAACTTGGCATATTCTATGATTCTGTATTTTATGCCAGTTTTAGTTTACTGCAATGTAAAATTGACTTCCCAATGTGGGGATGACTTTTGGTAATAGAACATAATATCCAGGAATGGACACTCAGGATAAGGCTTTTCACTTAACGTAATTCTTGCACAATTATGAGTTGCTTACCTTAAACAGTATTCTGAGGATTAAAGAAAAAAAAAGAAAATTCTAGTTAATAACCTGGGCAAAACAATTATCCCTGTAAGAGTCTTTACTGAATCATGTATGCAAAGCAGAGGAGGTTTTCATAACAGATGTAGTTAATCTTGATGAAATGCTTGGTTTTAACCCCACAGTGTCTCACAATTCAGTCGGAGCTTAGACTAGTTCTGGTGTGCTTGAATAGAAGAGATGGAGCCAGAAGCCTCTGGGATCACAAACAAGACTCTGCTCTTGTGGAAGCCCCTTGAAGTCTTGTTATTTTCCAACAGTAACCATAATAATGAAAGCCTGGAAGATCATTTATATAATGGTTCAATAGTTAGTCTTCCTAACTGCCTGCAACAGGATTTTGGAAGCTCTCCCAGTGTTTACCGAAATAAATGTCAGGGTTCAGACTATTGTTTTTGTTATAGATGTAAACTGGCACAAGGAGAACAATCTCACAACGTGTATTGCTCCAGAGTTTTACCCTGGCAGGGAGAGGGCAGTATCTGGCAGCTCTCCCTGCTCTTTGGTTGCCATTCACAGTAACACTTGGCTCCTGCTGGCACTGGGAGTAGTGGTCGAGTGTCCTGGAGCACAACAAAAGCTCCAGCCTGTGGAGCTGCATCAAACACTGCTCATGTGGAAGCAGAAACACCAAGAAAAGGCTCCCCTAAAAACAAGTGTGTTGGACTTTACCCCATTATATCCCATCATGGGGTCAGGTATAAATAGAGCACTTGATCTGGCAAAGTGTTAGTGGATCACCTACACAATTTCCCTGCTTGACAAAGGATCATTCTCCTTGCTGAATATTTATTAGTGCTTTTTTGAACTGGCTTTTGAGTTCTGCAGTGAAAAAGTCTCTGTAAGTGACCATTTTACTCTCAAACTATTTCATATTCTAATTTTCTTCTTTGATTTTCTTTCCTCAGGTTGAGCCTATACTTCTTTTTCTTCAGTTTCCTGTAATTGCTCCCAGCTATCCATCCTATCCCACCCTGCCTGCTGCCCTCCCCTCTGAGAACTGGGTACCTGTCAGCCGTCCCTGGACCATTTCCTTTGGTCACAGATAAACATGTGCAATTCCTCTAATCTTCCCTCTACCACCTGTTCCCTCAGGCTCTTCGTTATTTTCCTAACCCTGCTCTGAACTGCTTCCCATTTATCAATATTATATTATGGTGGATTCTGAACCAGAGACATATATGTTTAGGAATCTTTTTATAATAAAAAGGTTATGTTTATATGTAGAACAGAAAACAACTTTTAAACCCACTAAGTGCTTGTAGTGAAATAGTGACCACCAAATATTTGACTTCTGAAAACTAGACCCCAGGGAACTATATTATGAAGTGTTCTGTCAACTGAACATCTTTCGAAGAAGTTAATCTTTAAAAGAACAAAAGAAAAGGTTTGAACAATAAGCCTGCATTAAATAGCTGTGAAAGTAAATAACAAGCTAGTTAAGGGAGCAAAACCTGGGGGAACCTCATGCACACTGTGTGAACAATAAGTCAGACTGTGACTGAAATGGGTGACCAGACCCTCCTTTGGGATAAATCATCATTGTCACGTGTGGACTTGGCCCAGGGTTTATTATTACAATGTCCTGCTCCTTGTTGAAGTGCAGGATGTTCTGTTGGATGTTTACAGTTACTTTGCCCAGTGCTGAGAAGAATGAGGGAAGGATATGTGTGGAAGGAAGGAAGGAGCCTCTGGGACAGCGGCTGCTCTGCTCAAGGAAGGTCCAATTCTGCTGTTTGTAAATCATGGTTACTCATCTTTTCGCTACTTAATATCTTCTTGTCTCCTGCTGTTTGGAAAGGCTGATCTCAGAATAACCTCTGTAATGGACAAAACCTTAACGTCCTTATCAATGTTCAGGTGTTGGATTGATAGAGGGGCTCAGAAGGTGGTGAGAGAGGGTAAAGGACAGCCAGCTGGTGGGTGGGAAAGGGAACAGGGTGATACCAGATCTGAGAACTGTGTTGGTGCTTTGTTGTTGTTACTGTTGTTAGACAAAGACTACAAAAGAGAAGCCCAAGTATGCCATGGAGATCCTTTTGTGGAAAAGTGCTCCGTCCTCCTCACTCCAGCCTGTTCCTGGAGAACTCTGTGGGTCTGGAAACAAAATGCACTGGAGGTGAATATTTTCCTGTTCCCACCATAGGTCTCTCTCAGCAGAGTGGAATTGCATCATCTCTTTAGACCTTCTGGGCAAGGTTGGCCACTGACTGTTGTTGAGGGTTTAAAAATCTAGAAAATTGTGTCATTACAACATCCATGAATCTGCAGTTGCGTTGTGCTTGGTTAAGTGTTCACTTTGATCTTCCCGGAGGATCTAACCATAGACAGTTGTTTAATAAGCATAGAAAGGACTTCTTGAGTCTTTTGACCATCCCCTGAACCACTGCAGGAAAAAAACTGTCTTTGTCATTCAGGTGAAAAACTCTTTAATCTGCTTTTAACAACTTCCCATGTGGGAGCTCCACAGCTTCTCCTGTCAGCCTGTTCCAGTGCTTGCCTTCCACTAGAGGGTTTCCTTGATATCTAACCTGAATCTTCCTTGCCAAAGTTTGTCTCTCCTCCTCACCAAATGTTTGTACGTGCCAAATACCCTATTTTCTTGTTTGGATGCCCTCCAAGGAATGTCATGATGCCATTCCCTTGCTGGTGGCCCATTCATCCATTTTTATATCTGTTGTGAAGATCATATTGAACTTCATCTTGTTCTCTGACATGTTTGCAATGGCTTCAACGTTCGCATCCACCTGCAAATCTAAATGTGTCCTTTTTGTTTTGCCATCCCTTTGTTTTATGGAAAACATTGAACAGAATTGGGTCTGAGAGTTTCCTGCAGATCTGTGATGAACCAATGTGATAATGACCTGCTGATTGACCTTCTGGCCGGATGCCCAGGTAGCTGGGAATGGGGGCAGCCCCTCTGGCACTCGTGCTGAAGGATCACTCAAATTTTATGGGGCTGAAACTGGCCAAGTGCCCCCATTTGTTTTATCTGAATATGACCAAATCTGAGGGAAATTTTTAATGGCTGAAAAATGTTGTTTGTAGACAGTTCAGAACGGGAGTTACTGAACCCTCCTGAGGGTTGAAACATGATCTTCTCGGGGAGCTGGAAGCAACCTGAGAGTCACATTCTCATGAGACTTCCAGCTCGTACCAACTACCTTCTGTGTGGGTAGGAAGTGTTGTGGTAAAGGGATCTGAAGATAAGAAGGGGCAGAAAACTTTCAAACAAATTGTGAACCAAAGCTTGGTGAAGTCAATGGAAACTCTCTGCCTGGCAGCTCACGAAAATGCAGAGGGCTGGTGGAGGGGAGCATAGAAAGAAAAACTGTACTGTTGAAGCAAAGAGATTGTTAAGATAGGAGACGAAAATACATTTCTGTAGAAAGTTTGAGGGCTGTGGAAAGACAGCCTTCCAAAGGGTGCCTGGAAATGTTTAGAGGAAGTCCTTTTGAGTTAAATAATGATGATAACACAGGGCTTGAAAGACAGGGGGGAGGTGGAACAGAATAAAACCAAAACAGAAATACAACAAGTTTAGAAAAAAATAAACCAAACAAGTTGCCAGCTTTCTGAAACTCCAAGTAGTGTGTGCCACCCTGCCCCCCTGTCAGGGTTTCTGTTTTGAAAAAAGACTTTCTTCTGTCTCGGTACTGAACACATCATGAGTGCCACAGTGGAACCCGCCCAGCTGCCTCCAGGGCAGGAGCAACAGCTCCATGTGCAGCAGGGACGATGGAACTGTGGCTCTGTGTGTCTTTGGGACCAATGCCATGAAGATTCTTGCCCGTTCTCCTCTTTCCTTGTGCATTTTGCTCCCTTTCAATTAAAGCTGCTGCTGGTTGGATGCAGCATTTTCCCCAGACAGATAATTACTCTGCTGCTTGCCTTGTCCTTCTAATTGCTTTTAAAAGCAGTGCTGTTGGTGCCTTTTTGTGAGCCTGCAAGTGTATTTGTGTTTATATGAAGTCTGAGGGCAGAATTTGTCTGTGCTGTAGCGTTTTATCAACAGCAGGTAGCAATTGGAGGAGAATAAGTCCCTGGCTGCTGCCTGATTTCCAGAGCCTGTGGACTGAGTGCTCGTTACAGTAATGAGAAATGCAAGAAAGGAGCATCACATCAGCACTTGCAGCCCCACTTTCTATTGCTGTCATCAAAGGGTTTAGGAAAGTTTGCATTCAGAGGAGGTTTTTTTTACTAATGCACATATACATGTGCAGGTTGCTGTCTGGGAAATGCTGTGCTGGAGAGGGAAACTGATGGGCAAGGCACAATCAGGGTTTGGGCACTTGGTTCGGTGGTTGTGGCCATGTGAGGGCTGGGACTGAAAGCAAAAAATGAATGCAACTGCAGATATCCCAGGAAAAGAGCACGACCAGGAGTTGGATCATGGCCAGGAAACTGAAAAAGTGAAGTTGTGCCATGCTGGAGCATGAAGGCGGTGTGGATTTTAACCAGAAAGCTGCAATCAACATCACATTAAGCACCCAGAGCAAACATACTTAGATGATTGTATTTTCCCACTTTGGAGATGATTCTTGTTAGTTTATGGCTTTTATTTTTCGTTTGGGGAAGTGGAAGCTTTGTGCTGGCTAAAAGCAGTGACACTCAGAAACACTTACAGACTTATTGTATTGCAGGGACAGAATTAGTGCTACTCTCAGCCTGGATTTCCAGAGCTACTGAAGAGTTAGTGTGGAAATCTGGAAGTAAATCCCATGGTTATGACCCAGTGCCTTCAAGTTTACCAGCCACACATAATCTGGATAACCCTGACACTGGTAAAATCAGCAAGAAATGTGTTACCGTAAAGAGTCCTGAAATGGCATCAAAAGGAACACACTAATTATGGGTTGAGCAGCCTCTATTGTGGCCAAAAATAAAATAAAATGAACAACACAGACCCCGAAAGTGAGAAGAAAATCAAAGAAACGTTTACTAGGGATGAGAAATTCATCAACTGAAAAATGACATTTGCAACCTGAGAGTAACCTTTTGCTTTTAAGAGCACGAGTTTAAGTAACCATTGCTTAATTTTTCTCCTTCTTGCTCTTTATTGTCTTTCCACATCACAATAACATAAAGTGAGGGCATTGGCACTAAAACTGTGCAGTTTTGTAGCTCCTGTGGAGTTTGAAGTACAACATAAAATGGGAGATACTGAACTGGCCTCATCCAAGGGCCGACTTTCATTTCTAGTGAGCTCTCAAATTTTGGATTTTGTATAAGATGATACAATACTTATGTGTTACGTTAAGGGATCTGCCTTTTTTCTCCTGCACTCAGAGGCTCTTTTAGGCATCCAAGAAACGAGGTTTCAGAGTCTGCCTCAAACCCCCAGGAAGGCTCCAGAAAGTTGTTTGGGTTTTTTTAACCTAAGGTAGATTACTCGTTTCCCAGTCTTTCAGTTCACGTGCCCTTTTCAGTGTTCTCCAGAAATATCCTTTTTTCCCCCTTCCCAAACCTACTGCCACACAGCCTTTCCTATTCCTGAGCACCTGGGGGATGTTCACTGAAGAGTGGAGTGATAAATTTGAGAAACCCTTCAGCCTGTTACTTGACTTCTGGTTCCCATTCTGATTTTACAGACAAGTTTTACTATCAAAGTTGTGATTTTAAATCCCATGTGAAAAAGACCAAGAAACCACCAGCTTACAAATGGACTCTGTAAACCATGAGGGAAGGAGGAGGCTCTTGAAGCCATCAGATTTCTTTAAGAAAGCCAAGTTAGTCAGACTGATCATCTGGATTTTATTGGATTTATTTATTTCACCTCATTAATTTTTAAAGTTGAATTGCAAAGAAATGTGCATCCTCTTTGGATTTGCTTAAGTATTGGGATGAATATTAAACATGGGATTCCTAGAGAGATGAGATTTTCAAACACACAGCACTGTAGCTATTACAAATTAATGTATGTTCTCTTAAATATTGCTTTTTTTATATATATTTCTTGCTTCCTTAAAGTCTTGCCAGTAAGGGGTGTGTGGGGGGGAAGCTCCATAAAAAATAAGCAAATTGCTTTTAGTTTGCCAGAAGTGATTGATTTCTGGAGACATTTGAATGGGTCTTGCAGCAGCTGGGAAACCAGCACATGGATCTCATCAGCTTCGGGGTTGGTCCTGTGTCTGCAAGTGAGTTTTGCAACGTGGAAAATGTTAAGCAGTTGCCTCGTTTAGGGGTTCAGAAGTTATTCTTCTGCTAAAAAAATTATAAATAATTGTATGCTCAATGCCAAAGAAAGGTTTGAATTCAAGATAACTATTTCACTTTTATATGTTTGGTTGTTCTTTGGTGCAGGTCAAAAGCCGTCCCAGCAGTGCTGGGTGTGTTTGGATCAGCATAAAAATTTATTATTGAAGAAGTAAGAGAGAACTATAAAGTTGAGTACACTCAAACGATGAAGTTGAAAAGTTTCCATTGTTTACTTATCTCATTAAGAATCTATCTCCATGCACACGAGAGGCAGGTACAAATATATCTCGATGTCTATCTTTGTTCCACTGTACGTTTGCCTGCAGGTCTCTATAGATAGAAACATAAACTGTGTGTATATCCTGCTGCCTTTTGAAACGTACAGAACATTACCAACAGTTTCTTTTCTCTAGTTTGCTCAAATGCTTGTGGTTAGATATTCTGAAAGTACAGAATTAGGAGAAAAGAGAAAAAAGACAAAAAGATTTCGACGCTTTGAAAGAGATGCTTTGTTAAAAATATGGGATTTTATTTTATACATTTTTAATATGCAAACCATTTAGTTTCTCAGCTTCAGTGTGTTGTATTTGATAAGATAAAATCAGAGGATATTGCTGGAAAATTCAGAGCTGGAGACATACAGTGTGTGGCATCAGATGGCTGGAACTGGAGTGATAGGACAGGATTTTCAGAGCAGGGCTGGATCATGTGTTTGCAACCAGGAAAATCTGGATATAAGAACTAAAGCTTCTGCTTAGAGCACACAGAGTCCTCTTGTATCTTATTGACTGTCTCCAAATCCAAACTAAAAGGAGAAGTTGAAAAGAAGAAATCTAAATAAGATTAAGACGACTCTTGTAATTACTTTTATTCAAATAAGAAAACATTGGGTAGCAGCACTTGGGCATAAAGAGTTAAATAAAAAGGGAAAATTCCATATTGAAATTGAACATCATGAACATAAATAATATTTAATAATTGAGTTAATGTTATCTGTTGGGTAATTTTGATTACCTTCCTGATTGTTCAGTGATATTCAAAATATACAATGACTATGAGCACACCTGGTCTTATAATTTGCTAAAAGAAGGCTGAGTCAATGAGAACAGCACTTTGAATGTAATAATTCACACTGGTACTTGGAGACTCAAAGGGACAAAGATCTGTAATGAGTTATTTGAAACAGTTTCGCTTCAAATATTATTTTAAGTGATTGCCATACATTAGTATTAATTTAAAACAAACTTTCACTCTTGTGTATATATAATGCTGAAGTGCTGTAGATGAACAACCAAGGTTTTAGTTTTTTAATATTTTTCACTTCTGTCATGTGATATTGATTAATTCAATATTTCTTGTTATGGTTGTAATGAATTTTCTTATTCTCGATACTGGTAGTTTTTATCTTATGCATTTTTTAATTACATGTGTCCATTTGGAATGACATTAGTATGAATTACTGCCAAAAAAATTCATGGCTTAATCCTGATATCCTCAAATACAAAATGATCAATTATTTTAATGCCAGGAGGATTTATAACAGTACTTCATGAAAACTCTTAAGCACAGGTATTAAGATAACCACTTGGTTTTCAGTGATTTCAGGGGAATTTCAGTATGAGACCATTGGGAACACTTAGTTAATGTTACATTAGTGTCTGCTGCCCCAGAACAGCTGAAACCCTGCTGGCAAAACCCAGCCAGGTTTGTGGGTAAAAAAACCCGTTAAGTTTAGAAAAATTGACGTAGAAAACCATGAATTTGTGTGATAGGCGTCTATAGTGGAAATGTAGACAAACACACTCCTCAATACTTTAAGGGGATAATTATTTGCTGAGTTTGTGATCCTCCAGCTCTGTGCTCTGAGGGGTTGAGCGAGGCTTCACTTACCTAAGGAACTCGCAGGCTTTTTTCTGCTTCAGGTTTACTGGTTACTATAAGTAGCTCACGAAAGGCTTTTGCAAGCTGAGCGAACTTGTCTAACCCAGATACAAAATACAAAAAGCTGCAAATTGTCTGATGCTGTTCTAGGGAATTGTTCCATTCCTTGATCCAATGGTTTTCATTTTCAATTTACTTCCTCGTGTTTTACCACCTGCCAAATGAACACTTGCTTTCTGTGGGCACTCACGGTAGTAGATGAGGCTCACACAGGTCAGTTGGAAAAATTAAATTAAAATATAAATCACAGAATGGTTTGGGTTGGAAGGGACATGGTGGGGTCCTGGTAGTGGATCAAAGTGGTTGTTCTCCGAGGAGAGCATTTCTCCTGGAGGACTGTGTTCCCTTCATTGTTGGTACATGTGGGACTGCCTCTGGTTTGGGTGGAAGCTCCTTGTGTGGACTCAGATTTGGCTACAAGAGCTCTGATGCCATGAATTTGTGATCCACAGTCCTGAGGAGAGCTTTGCCTGGATGAATGAGCCAAAGCAGCTCTAAGTTACTCACGTATTAAGTTGTGACATGGAGCTGTGGATGGGCTTTATCCCCTTCCAACCTTTGGGAGGCCTTTTGAGAGTTTTTTTGAAGAGATGTTTTGAATTAGAATGTCAGAAAAATCGAGGCTTAATTTTCTGAGTACAAAGGCACTGTACAGAAATGTTGGGGGTGCTCAAAAGGAGAACACAAGTGTGTGAGCGCTGATGTGGGTGCTGGACTTGAAGAGCTTCTTGTCTCAAGGAAGGAGTTCTTCACACCTGCAGAGCTGGGCTGGAGGGCAAGCTGCTGGTTCAGGGATGGTTGAGCTCCTGGCAAAGTGTTTGGTCAACTGGTTAGACTTTGTCCAAAGATGTGAGGAAAGAGGAATGTGGGGGGGTTGATTTTTGAGATGGGAGGAAGCACCATGCTGTTGGCAGGGCTGTGAGGGCTGCAATTTTAATTGATCACATTGGCAGGGCACCACGGGGAGTCAATTTTGATCAATCACTTTGGCAGGGCACTATGTGGACTCTCTTATAAAGAGAGTAAAGTTCTCAGAAGTCCCTCTCAGAGCTGGGCTGGGCACTGTGGTCCAGTCCTGTACCCCTGGTTCAGCGAGGGCTCTGTCTGCAGCATCCCTATCCATGTATATTCACTTTCCTTCCTCCTGCAGGAACAGTCTGTAGCGCTCACACAGAATCCCTCCTGGCTCGTCTTTGCTACAGGTTTCCCCTTCAGAAATCATTCGGGTACTTCTGCTAGTGAAATTCATAACTGAGGAAAGTTTTTAATTTGAACAGTCAAACAGACACACACACGTAAAAAGAGAAGAATGATCTGGATAAAAAATCCCCCAAACTCCTTTTGCCTGCCATGGAGCGAGAAATGGAAATAGGGGTGGCCACTGCCTGTACTCGACAACGCTGCGACATGCGATATTTTCAGAGGTATCTTGGGAGCATCTACCACATTTACAGCATGTGAGGCATCTCATCTGGAGCCGTTTTGATCTCCTGTAACCTGCTCACAAACGTACACATTTCATAACAGGCCCTGCGCCCCGATAAGGATCTCTGAGTTTCTTGTGCGCGGTATCTGCAAACAATTCAAAGCTGTTCCACACAAACAAATGTGAGAACCCCCTGACCACAGACTGCCTTTAGAGCAGACCAAGATTTGATGTTACTCATATCTTCCAGTACCTGTCAGAGTTCAAACAGGAAACCTGGTTTTTCCTCTCATGTCAACAACTTTTTTTCTTCTTTTTTTTTCTCTCTGAACAGGCGTTCGGCAGCGGGTTGGTGCTCGAGCAGTGGAAGTCCTGTATTTCTACAGGACAAACAAGTACTTGCTCTAGTACGTCACTGCTGACATTAACAAGAACCTGATATGTGGTTTTCAGTGATCCTGTGGGTGCTTCTGTAGAAACGGACACATTGTCTTTGAACAACCACACAAAAAAGGATTCATTCATACAGGATATAGGTAAAGTGCAGCCGAGGGCTCGCCACAAGTAGTGCTTTGCTTGGGAAATGTCAGAAAAAACTGGGTGCTCTTTCTCCTGGTACTGCTGTATTTTGTGCTTACACAGTAACACTTTTTATCACTTCAGCCTGTTTGTCATTTGTATGATATCCTGCCTGCCAGTGCCCTAATGTCATGTGGAAAGTTTAAACCGAATAAATATTCGTATTAACTGATGAGGAATTTTCACCTGAACATCTCAACTATTAATTACTTCTCCTGTCTCCAAAAAGCATGGGAAAAAACCTCATGCCCACATCAGAGATTTAGCTGTAACCACTTGTGAATGTTTTGGCACTGCTGACAATAGAAATTAGGAATTATAGCTGACACACATCCACCTTAAGTGGTACTCATTACTGGTTTTTCGTAATGCTGATCAGCAAATGTCAAAACTTTCGGAACTTTCCAATCCAGGTTTGGAAATGCTTTAATACCATTTTACTTAACCTCCCTGTGAATGTGGAAAGTGGAAGTTTATAACAGAGAATAATAATTGACACAGACTGTTTGTGACAGAAAACACTGTCAAGGAACTGGGGACTTCTGAGGATTGTTTTCCCTCATTTGATTTATGCCTGTCAGATGCAAAAAATCATCTCACATACAGCTGTGTTAAGAAGAGAATACAAAGGCATTTCCATGGCTTTCATCTTGCCTTGCATTTATGTCATGACAAAACATGCTTTTTGTGCCTTGCATCATCAAGGGGCAGAACATCTGGAAAAGTCTTGTTATGGCGAAGTGTCCGAGATAGTTCTCTTTCTTGCAAAAAAAACAAGAACACAACTCTCCAAATGAACAACTGGATAATATTATGACCAGTAATACTCCTCACTGTGAGTGACATGTGTTGAAATGCTGGTTACAGGCTCACAAGATGAAGCGACAAAGAGGTGTCACAAAATTTCTTGGCACTGAGTGTGTCCCAGTGGGTACCTCTGAGCTGCCCTGCAGAACACCAGGTAAAACAACCTTTGGGAACCACCAGCCACCCTTGAAATCACACAGACCATTGTAGTACTTTGCTTTGTTTGCTGTTTATTTCTACATTTTCAGTAAGATTTCTGCCCAAATACTTGAGTTGATTCTATGTGGTTTTTTCCAGTAGGTGTTTCAGGAACCAAAGCATTTTATATAAAATCTGCCATCAAAAATGGCACTGTCATGCTGTCTGTGCAACTCGGTGCTGGTGCTCCGAGTACTCCCACAGAGCAGCTTCAGGTCTGGAAAGACTTTCAGCTCTTGCTCCCTCAACCCATCTCTGCCTTAAATGCTTGTAAGTGGCAACAGGAAAGGAATTCTTTGTATTTGGTAAAGGAAATATTTGCTTTCTAATTTTCTTTCGAACTCTTAATATTTCTTGAAACTTCAGCGAAAAAAATATATTCCAGATATGGGCTACTTAGAAGTTTAATTCAGAGAAGGAACCTGCATAGGGTGCACAGCTAAAGTCAAGTTCGTGCTGTAACAAACATCCTGCTGAATAAATAAGTGCCCATGGTTCAAATCAGCACTTCCTATCCGAAACGAGTATTAGAGCATTTACGAGCTTTTGATTATTTGCCTTCTCTACAAAATATCTGTATGTGTCCACTTTGTTGGTGCCCCACATTATCTGTGGGGTCTGCACCTCCTGTCTGTGACTCCCAGGGCTAAGCCTGACCCTGAGGGTGGTGGTGTGTGGATGTGGCTGGCTGGGCTTTCCTTGTTGCAGGGTGGCAAAAGAGGGGCCAACTCTGGGAGCTGCCACTCGAGTTACTGACTGAACTGATTAGTTCTCGGTGCTCACATCGCCCAAAGGCAGCTCCACACTCCATGTGCACCACCATGTTCAGAGGGATGTTCATGGAAGTGCTGCTGATCCCTGCTTAGTCAGGGGTGTGATGAGCTGCAATTAGGTAAATATAAGTAATTGCAGCCAACGACTCTTTTAGAGCAAACTGGGCTTTACCCAGTAATTGTAGGCATTACTGTTACCAGTATGTGTCCACCAGTGGTGTGTACTCTTATGGTTATGAAAACCTGGTAGGAGTTGAATGATGGATCTTTGCTATTAGCCTGTGTATCTGGGGGAAAAAATCTGGATAATTGTGCTGCTTTTTGAGGGTTCTGTCACAAATAGGTTGATCAGAGCTCCTAACACTTAGAAAACAAATTGGATTCTAGGTTGGGTTTTATCTGTTTGAAATTAAAAACTCCATATCCTTTCATGTAGCTACCCATGTATTTCACAGTACAGATGACAGAGGGAACAACTGGTTGAATTAAATGAAATATTCTCCAGACTGCTCCAGAGCCTTTGCTTGATTTCTCAGACTTCACAGCTAACAAAAGTGATTTACTGGGGACACCTAAGCCCCCAGTGGAGCTCAGAGAGGGATCTGGACTTATCCCTGATACCCTGGTACCCACCTGCTTTATGCTGGGCAGGGAGAGACACAGAGGAGAAAGCACAGCCTGCCCTGAGCTGGGTCAGCTGCCTTGGAATGTCCTTTTGAGAGACTTCTTTGATCCTTGTGGATCCCTTCCAACTCAGAATATTCTGTGATTCTTGGGACTTTTGGGAAGCTGCTTCATGCCTTCAAGGCCATAAATAGCCTCTGTCTAACACGCTGGGGTGGCGTGTGGTGGGGGAGAAGGGGGCCCTGCCTTCCTCTTCCACCCCTACACGTTTCTCTCTGCAACGTGGGAGGATTCCACCAGGGGAAAAGGAGCATCCCTGGCTGCTGTGCCGGCTCCTATTCCAGCTCATATCACACCACCACAGCAGTCACAAGCTCTTCACTCAGGCCAGTGGCAGTCTGCTGCAAAACAAAGGGTTCCTTAATAGTCGAGATAGGCAGATAAGGCACTGCTGTGCTATTTAAAGCACGGCATTTATGCCTGAATAAAGTTCCCTCAATTTTGGAGCAGGGTGTTTGCAGAGAAAGCTGTATTTACATTCCACCCCAGGGACTGAAGCGCCCTTACACACTTTCATGTATCTCCTTTCTTCAAAGTCATACATTTCACCTACAGCTTCATTCCTGCCTACAATTACAGTAGGCAGCTCCCATCAGTCCTTTTGTAGCTTTCTTTTTTTTTTTTGATAAACAGTGATGGCAGGCACAGAGGCAGCTACGAGCTATGTCTGCACCTCATTACCTCCCTCAAATGAGATGTTGTGTGCTCTGGGACAGCTCTGGGAGTTAGGAAAATGGTGTTTTACAGATGGGGAAGAGAGACAAAGAGCGGGTGAGCGCCTTGCCCGGGATCCCACGGGATGTTGGCAGCAGGGAGTTGTATTTCTGTCTAGTGCCCTAACCACTGATCCGTCCTGTCTCCTGCTTTCGGGCGAGAGAGTCTGAAAATGCCATTGATTTGCACTTTTTAGTGCTGGGGAAGAAAGGTAGGGCTGACTAGACTGCACGGGGAGACATGCAAAAATAAACAGAAGACAATAAACAGTGTGATGTAAATTAGCTTTGTAAAACTTTAATAATCTAAGATGCTATTTAGAACACACAGGCAAGGAGATGTCTGTTTATTAAAAAAAAAGATATGATTTTAACCAGATAAAACCCCCTTTAATTAGTCTAAAATTCTTGATTATGTTTTATAGCAACACACTTCCATATGCATGCCAGAAAGTCGGGGAAACATGGAAATCATTGACAGTTTGCAGTATTCACTGCTGGCATACAGCAGATTATTTCAATGAAGGCAAGATAAACTCTCTGCCTGTAGAAAACATTTGTTTGGTGGTCTCTTTTCCTTTGCTTTGTCATCTTCCACTGCACATCTGGTTTGGGATGGAAGAAATGAGGCCACACTTGAGAACCAGGTTGTTTATATGATGCAATATTTAAATGACTTTTGGTTTTCATAAGTCTGGAAAAGCAATTGTCATCTTGGTGGCTCTGGTTATGGTATCGGAGCCCTTTTGTTGTCATGGTGAGCTTGGGGCACTATGGAAAGCAGTTTTCTCCAAAATAGAGACACGTTTGCACTCACTGATGAGGGGACAAGGCTGAGAACAACCGTGGTTCTGAAGTGAGTTTTGGAATGTGATGCAGGCAATGGGGATTAACAGTTGGAAAGAAAGCTGTGAAATACCTTTGTTCGTGTGCACTGTGCACACGGATGGGTGACAGGGAGCACTGGGACCCAAAGGGGCACGGGAGCAGCTCAGCCCCAGCTGTGGAGCGGGTTCAGGGCGAGTGTGCAGCGGGGAAGGGAACGTTCTTGCATATTTTCCATTTACTAACCACAGGCAGTTTGTTTTCAAGCACTTCAGTTATCGTGCTGTGGTGGGAATGGGCTGCATGGCCTCGGCCCCACCTGACACACCGTGGGGCTCTGGGGCTGAGAGAACCCGAGGAAGTAGGAGCTGCACACACTGAGAGCACCTGCTTGCTCTTGCTGGCACCCTGCCTTTAATCTTGAAAGAATGAAGGTATTTTCTCCAATCTCTGGTTGCCTCCATGAAGTGTTTGCATGGCCCCAAGCTCGGCTGCCACCCCTGGGAACACCAGCTCCTGCCCACCCCAGCTTCCCCAAGGAGGGTGATGCACTGCTGATTACCCACATTAAATTAGTACCAATGGTATCTTCCTGTCAGGTTTTAAAGCCACTGCAATATTTGCTGTGACAGGGGACAAGCTTGGGTGTCACCTCCAGCAATCAGGCGATGGGTTGAGGTCTATGAACTGCAGAAGCAGCACAAGGAGAATGGGGGTAGTTTGGAGAATCCCATGGTTTGTGATCATGTTGGCTCTCGAATCATTCCAGGGAGGGAACCCAGTGCTAAATTCAGGTGTTGGCAGTGTCTGTTCTCAGGGTTACATGGCCTTGGAAGAGGGGAAACTTTGATTTTCCAGTCCTCACTGACCTGGGTAAGAGAAGAGCTGTTCAAGTAAATACAATGTCTAATAAAAGTGAAAACTGACAGAACTGGGTATTTCACATTCACTGTAAAATTGAAACCTGATCTTAAAAAATTCACTAGCTGCTTTTTTTTTTTTTCCAGTTAGAAATGAGTGATTTTTGAACAAAGAGAGAAAAGGTTTTGTGTATAAATGAGTAAAATTGGTCCTATCATTAAGCAAAGGGGGTTTGCAATGGGAATATCTCAGTCTATGCTGTGACATACATGTGCACGTTCCCATGGGAGTGCTTGGCTTGACAGAACACACAGTTGGGGCTGGGCAACGATGTCTGAGGATCACTCAAGAAGGGAAGGTGCAAATGCTCTGCAGAAACAATTGCCAGCTCTTTGCCAAGTCAGAGAAGGTATCTTTTGCTTTCTACGCACTTAAATTACAGTGGTGTAACTGTTTTTTCCTTTGGGCAGTTGGCACCTCACTGCAGGAAAGACAGTCATAGAATCGTAGAATTGTGAGAGAATTTGAAAAGAACTTTAAGATCATGAAGTTCAACACTGAGGGGCTGGAGTGTGTCCAAAGAAGGGCAACGGAGCTGGGGAAGGTTCTGGAGTGCCAGGAGCAGCTGAGGGAGCTGGGGAGGGTTGGCCTGGAAAAAAGGAGCCTCAGGAGGGACCTTCTCGCTCTTTACAACTCCCTGAAAATGGATTGTAGCCAAGGGGAGGTTGATCTCTTCTCCAGGGAACAAGCAACAGGACAAGAAGAAACAGCCTCAAATTATGTGAAGGGAGAGTTTAGATTGGATATCAGGGAAAATGTCTTCACTTAAAGCATGGCCGAGCCCTGGCACAGGATACTCAGGGCAGTGGTGGAGTCACCACTCCTGGAGGGATTGAAGTGATGGGTAGATGTGGCATTTGTAGACATGGTTTAGAGGTGATGTGGCAGTGCTGGTTTAATGTTTGGACTCAATGACCTTAGAGGGCTTTTCCAACCTAAACCATTCAGGGATTCCATGAACACTCCATCTCTGCAGGAATGCTGGCCATGCTTTCTTTGCATCCCATTCTGGCATTAGCACAGGAGTGTGGTTCACATTAGAGCCCTGAACGGTGGGATTTGCTCTGGTTTGCGCCGATGTCAGGCTGGACGCAGCTCACCTTCACTCCCCCTTGTCTCTGTGAGTGCAGAGCCCACACGGTCTGATCAAAGGGGCTGCACAGGGAGAGAGGAGAATGTGTTTCCTGGATTAACAAGGAGCTGAACAAAGCCCAAAGTCAGATGTAAATTCCGTGTCAATAACCCTCATTTTTTTCAGAATGACTCATTTTTTTAATCTTTCCATCTTTGAATAAACATTATTTCCCCCCTACTTTTACAAATCTCAGCGCTGTTTCTGCAAGTTCTCTGTCCTTTCCAGACATCCTCCTCTTCCCATGATGCTGTGAATTTATTTAATGAATTAAAAATAGTGGAATATTTGTCTGCTCTGGGATCATTTTAGCTTTGCTCAGTGCTGCTCTGCATTCAGTTGAGAGCTAACACAAGGCTAATAAACAGCAGGTCACAACATGCACATGGATTTTCTAAGAATCTGGGTATTGTAGGTTTTTTTCCAAGTTGGGCTCCTCATGTTTTAGCTGGTGCTTTGGATGAGAGCATTGTAGCAACAAGATAACCAGCCAAATGTAAAAGAGCTCTTGATTTCATTTCATCAGAGATGACAAAGAAAATGAAATGCCAGGAAAAAATTATCCTCTGCCACCGATTTATTGAAAAAATTACATTTTCTTGAATTTAGGGGATTAATAAAAAATGAAAGACAGATCCAACATCTTATGATGTGTCACACTTTCGGGTGAAATAGGTGATCCTGTTCTTTCTCACACAACTCTGGCTTCAGGAAAGTGGTGGAGGAGCCTTTTGCAGATATAAATATCCCCGACACAAGTGTTTGCACATGAAACAAACCAAAGTAACGAGGTACAATCCAATTCCTGCTTATCAGTGCTTATAGATCTCAGGGATTATCTGTAACCACCCATTTTTACTGAATTCATTATTATTTAGCCATCTGGAAAAATGCTGCTGAGGTACTACTTTGATTGTGCTGTAAAACAAGGGCTTGGAACAGAAACACGTGTTGGAAAAGCAGCACAAGTTCAGTGTCCAGCAGGTCACCACCAGCAGCTCTCACATGTGGCCAGGACAAGGGACAGAGCCACTGGAATCACCCCGTGGAAGATGATCAGACCCAGTTGGGAATGATGGGTGAATCCCACTGCCCAGATTACACCTGATCCCATCCCGAGGGTATTGGAGGTGCAGGGGAGTGGGGAGGGGGAAATGAAGACAAACAGAGTTTATCTGCTTCAGGTGTTGATACAGAAAGTGCTCATTTCACACTTACACCAAGCAGGTGAATTCACTTTTCTATTTATCACTAAGCCACCACCTCCTGGTCCTCCTGACCGTGACACTGACAACATTAATTCTCACTCCTTGCAAACATAACCACTGTATTCCCAACCCATGCTCACAGTGCCCGGGTACTGGAGGTGGGGTTCTCTCCTGGGCGGTTTAATTTCTCTGAGCACTGTCACCATCTAGTGGCATCTCACTCTTGTTTTGCAGGGGCAGCTGCTGCCTTATCCTCCCGTGGGGTTTGCCCTCTGGTCACTCATTTCACCCCCTTTTCATTATGGCTTTACCAATTTGCAAGTGAAAAGCCTTCAGGTGGGATGGCAGCTTTACCCGGCAGATTTTCCCTCTGCCCTTGCTCGGGAGATGCTCAGCCTGGATGAACGTGGAGGATTTCCGTGGTAAGGAGGCTCTGGAAGACTGGAGGGTTGTGTTTGAAGGTGTTTGAGTGCAGGAGAAAAAGCTTGTGGGAGAGTTTTGTGCTCTTGAGCACTCAGGCTATTACAAAGTGGAAATATTGTGATTAAGTAAAACAATCATTGGCAATAACACAGCAGGAGGGTGTGTGTGTGTGTACCTTAATTATACAGCTATGATTATGTTATTTAGTGTTTGATTTCATTTCTAAAGGAAATTACAGAGTGAGACACCCTGCACTCATTGCTCAGGTCTGTGTGCCGCCCCCTCCAGAGTGAGAAATACACTTGTCAGGATTAAAACTTAGCTCCTGCTTCTCTGCCTAATGGTAAAAAACTAGAGATGAGAAATCCCGTGTGCTTATCCTGGGTTTCCCCCACTTGCTGTATCCTTGAAGCCCCCAGTGGGTTTCTGTGATGTGTGTTCAGAGCTGCCCCAGTGCAAGAGCTGGAGGATGGCCCCATTTGATGTGTGATGGTGCCTTGGTTTTACAGGGGCTGTTTCTGTGCAGAAAAGGGAGACACGGACCCATTAAAGCAAAAATTTCCCCTTGCTGAAGCTGAGAAGGGACAATAGGCAGGACAAGGGGTGTGGAACTCTGCCTGGAGTTATGGCAGTCTCAGAAATGGTTTCCAGTGCTACAGATAAAACTTTATGCAGCACAACTTTTGGGCATTTCTTCCCCTGGTGCAGCTTTGGTTTGAGTTTTCCTTGGTTGCAAGTCACTGGTGGCTCCGAGAATGTGCATCAGCAAGGAATCCCTCCATCCCTCCATCCATCCCTCCATCCATCCCTCCATCCATCCCTCCGTGCTGTGAGAGCAAAGCTGGTGGATCCAGCTGGCTCTGCCTTTCCCACAGACACCGTGCAAAGCCCTGGGGAGCTGAGCTGCTTGCAAGGGGCTCTTTTCTCTGCTTAAGAGAGGAAGGAGTCATGAAAGTTGTGAGGAAAAAGGCAAAATTGGACTCTCTAACACGGTGTGGGTTAGCTGGCAGCCTGGGCAGAGCCCTCCCCGTCACCCCTGCTCTGCAGCAGCTGGAGGTGCACCCTTGGGTGAGTAGCTCAGTGTAGGACAGACCTTTAGAAAACTGAAAGGCACATGAGCTTCACTCTGTACCTTTTCCTACTGCCAATATCTGGGCAGGTGAAGGCCTGAAAGGTCTTGGCTTTAGTCAAGCAAAGGTGCTGCTGTTGGGTCACCTCGGGGGGAGTCTCATTCCCCCATGAAATGCCATCGAGGGTCCTCCGTGCTGCCCTGGTTCAGCTGCAACCTCACATCATGTCACTGCTCGTGTCTCACCCACAGCGAACTGAACTTAATGTGGTTTTTCAGTTTCCTATTTTTAAATTTAAAATATGCTTTTCCTTGTCCCTCTGCCCCTCCATCCTCCAGTTCACAAGCACCCTGTGAGCAGGGAACAGAGCAAATGAGGGGTTGCTCTAAGAAAAATGAAGGTACCATCCCCTGAAAACACAGGAGCAAAACCCTCACAAAGAACAGAAAATGAAAATGATTGCTTTTAAACCAATTAAGCTAACTGTTGGGGTTTTTTGGCATTTTTTTTCTTCAGTTGGTATTTCTTTCTTTCTTTTTTTTTTTTTTAAATTTGTTGTGACCCCTGGCTGGGGTTTTTTCCTAATGAAGCACAGTGAAACAGCAGAAGGCTTCCTTGGAGATACCTGCTAGCTCCTTCTATGATTATTTGATACAAACTACTGTAAGAATTGTGTGAATTCTAGTCAAAATTTGAGTGAAGTTATAAGAACTGAATGATTATGAATGTATGCTATATTGTATATATAATGTATAGGGCCAAGAGCTGGAATCTGTGGCTTATTTTTTTTAATTAAAGGTGAATACACTAGCCCACCTCTCTGTGGAGCAGCTGTACATATCTGGCATAAGAGGGGGGAGGAAAGAATTAAATTAATCAAGTCATTAGCAAGGAAGGTCAATGATTTTATGAGGATCTTTCAGAGCATTGTTGGTGACTCTCTGGGGCCAGGGTTGGAAAAGATGCTGGGAGTTTGTCTTAAGAAATGCCCAAAACACTAAATATCAGTTCTTCTCAGAACATACATCAAGTTCTCTTCGACCAGAGTGGGATGTGTGCAAATACAGAAGAAGTTTTGGTGTCAACTAACTTTCTGCTGTGCTGTTAATGCTGAGGCTTTGCAGTATGTTGGGTGTAGCTACAACCTGGTGGAAATCGGTGGCAAAGCTCTTGTCTGTCACCTCCTGTCCTCTCCTGGGAAAGGTGTTGTTCGTCCACCTGGGGAGGGGATGAAACCTGTGCTCGGCCAGCCTGCAGGGACCTTGAAAATTGCCTTTTTTATTATGTTGCCATGGTATTTGGGAGGAATGTGTGTCTTAACAGCATTGATAGCACGTTCATATTTATTCACCTCGAAATCTCGGCTTCAAAGGAGGAACTCGCCGTTTGTTTTTCTTTATTGACACACTTCAAAAAAAAGAAAGTAACTGTATTCAGGAAACCTACTTTTGGGGTGTTGCCAATCAAAATATTTGGAGAGCTCAGTCCTGATTACAAAGCAGCTAATGGAGGTCAGTTTATCCACAGGAATGAACTCCAGCCCTCTGGGTGTCATGGTGTGGAAGGGAAGGTCGTGTTCATCCAGCAATTGAGGAATCTTCATCCTCTGTTGTAGGTCCAAATCTACCTGCAGGTTGCCTTAAATACCTAAACAGCTGCTAATCAGCTAAGTTCCAATACCTTGCATTGCTCATCACTGAAAACCAAGTGCAGGAGGGTTGGAGGGGCTCTCTGGACCCAGCAGATGAGATTCCCTTTGTTGGGACACAGAGGAGTGGATGCTTAAAGCCAAAATGTAATTAACTGATTGGTATTTGACCAGGATGCTGTGGACAACTCCTGTGAGAGGTCATGAGGTCTCCACTGGCCACAGGAACTCGGTTTTGCATTTCATGACAGGTATGGGAAACCTTCAGCTAATGTCTGTGTTTAATGTGTTGGGCTTTCATCTCCCTCTGCAGCCACCCAGCATAATAAACCATGTCTAGAGCACAGGAAAAAATCCACTTACCACTTCTGCTGACTTTGTCCAAAAGAGGAACTGGTCACCTACTCTTACACTTGCTTCTGAGTTTCTGACTCTTCCCATTGGTGTGTTTTGAATCCGTCTATAGAGAAACAAAGACTTAAGTTTTGCCTTCACGCCCCATGAGAAAAGCAGAGTGAAGCGGGGATAACATTTTACACAGGTGTTCTGTAGAATTTTACATCTTTACATCTTTTGTGAAAGGAAGTCTGGGGCTTTGGCTTGGTTTCAGTTGAGATCTTATTACCACAGAGCCAGGGTACATCTCCTGGAGAGCTGGAGCACGAAGGGCTCAGTCAGGACTTGCTTTTAATGGTTGAGGTCCATTACCCATCTGTGCAAGTTCTGACAGCCCGGGTCAAACTTGTGTGTGTCAGTCTTTGGGTTCCTCCTTTCTTATTCTCCTAATTGGGCTCATTTTCTGTTTAAAAATAATTGGCAGAATTTTATGATGTGAAAACAAAAATAAGGCAACTCCTGTTGAGATCTGTGAGGGTAAAAGGTTTTCATGTGCTTTGGAGTTCCAGTAACAAACCCTTCTGTCAAAAGATGTGTTTTGCTGTGACATTCTTTCAGCTGGGGGTTGTAAGGGGCTGCTTTCTGGGACTGGCAGAAATCGGACTTTTAAGTTTGAATCATGTAAAACAATATGTGTAGTGTTGCCCTGTGGACCCATCAGGACTGAGAAAAAAACCCCAACAAAAAACCTAAGGCAGAAAACCACAATCCATTCTCTCCATTCATGTCTGAATACTCAAAAATTAAGGAGAATCAGTCAAAACTTTTTTCTTGTCATATTCTGGTGAATGAAAGGTTGGACATGACCTGGCAATGTGCCTTTGCTGCCTAAAAAGGCAACAATATCCTGCGTTGCATCAAAATGTTGGTCATTAAGTTGGAAATGGGATTTCATACAGACCAAACCCAGGCTCATCAAATCCAGGCTCATCAATTACGCTGCAGTTCAGTTTTTTGCCTAATGCTTGGACTTGATCTGTTTTAAAGACTTCCCAGCAATTTACTGGGATATTAAAGAGGAGAGGAGGGAGGAAAGACAGTGGGTTGCTTGGATGGCAGGAATCCTGGACAGAATCATCACCTGGGCTGCTGCAAGACTGGGCACAGACCCACAGGGCTTGGGCATGTCTGTGCTGACACCTAAACCTGAGTGGAAAGGGGCAGCTGTCTCCTCTGGCTGTCCTTGCTCCAAGGAAGGAGCAGGCTGTGTCCAGCATGTCCTGTGGTGTGGTGCCATGGCCAGGAGATGCTGCCCTGTCCAGCAGACCCACATTGTGCTCCCTACTCCATGTCTAGGAGGAGGCACAGGCAGGAGCCTAACTTGGGTGCTATCAATTATTTGGAGTGTATTCCTTGTTCCATTATTTCCCCTAAATCAAATGTGTGAGTGATTTCTTTCTGAGCAGTTTATGGGTTTCTCTGGACTGTAAATTCATGTTGTTTCCTGTGGATGAGTGTGTTGCACAATGTGCTTCTGCTCCCTCTTTAGGAGCAGGTATTTCTGGGTTTCAGTGGCTGGTAAAAAGTTCTACTTGATGACCTGCAAAATGTGTTTTGCTCTCATCCTGAAATGTGGGTTTACAATCTGCTGCCTTGGTGACTATTCCCAGAGGTGGTTTTATACATTTAGGCTTGGTATTTTGTGGGGTCTTAAAGGAGTGAGCTCTCCACAATGGATATATTCCCTTTACACATCACTTCTAGAGTGAGGTCAAGGGATAAGCCTGAGTAGTTCCTTGAGGGTCCCCTAAAATCTCCAGCCAAAATATTGGGATGAAACTAACACAAATGGCTGTGAAACTGATGGAAAGATATTAGGTTAGTGATGGAAATACCAATTCAGTTTGGGAGAAGAGAGGAAACATTGCCTGCTTGTTCCACCGTCTGGTCTAGGTGGAATGTTGTTCGTTTCAATTTGCTGTTTTACCAAAGTCACATGAAAGACCTTTTTCTTTTCACAATTAAGGGCTGTTTAAGTGAAATGCAGCCCTTTTGCTGACTGTCTGATGGTGAGCCTCACTCCAAGTCAGTCCCTATAGCTTAAGACATATCATGTAAAGAGGCATCCAGAGACTTGAGCCACTCCTAACATACACTGCAACCCCTAAAAAGTCCTTCTGGTATCTGAGTATTGAAGGGAATTGTAAAATTTAATACAACTACAAAGATTCTGCTGGTGTTCCAACCATTGCATGAATGCGGCTCATTCAATCCTACAGAATTCCACAGGATGTGTCAGCAGAGGGTATAAACAAAACTTCATGTTTTTGCAGCACTTTATATACAGCCTTATAATGTTTTTATAGCTCTGCACTGTTTTCATCCCCATGGCATGAGGGTTTCTTACAACCATGTTTTGGCACTGAGGAGCTGAAGAGCTGATGCTTGAGCCTGTGGAGGTATTACCCCTCTGCCTGCCTCCCGTTGGACTTGCCCATGAATTTGCGCTTTCTTCTCAGATTTTTGGATGCTGACGGCACTGCTGCAATGAATTCTTAGGTGAGAAAGAGGAGAAAAGCTTGTGGAGTGTTTTGTGAGGTCTAGATCCAGCCTCAAACTGCAATAGCCTTGACAACGTCTTGGCACTGCTCTTGCTCTGCACAGATAAGTCAACTGCCAGATTTGTTTTTATCATACGAGGAAACAACCTCTTTAATGAATGAAACCAGACACAGAGGATTGTGTTAAAAGACCTACAGTCTCTTTGTAAAGAACTCAAGCCAGGAACCTTGGAAAAAGCACCTAAAAACATCCATGGAATTTATTCTTGGCAGTTAAGGGTAAATATGCATTATGCAGATATTCTCTTTTAACTGTACTATAGGTTTCCACAAAATCTGGATGGTGTGGGACTTGATGTAGGACTTCAGCACAGTCCCACATCGTTCTGTATAGCTCATCATAGGGCACTGACTGGAACAGGGCTGGGCGTGGTTCCCTGGAGGTTTTGTTCACAGAACAGAAAGATTCAGAAACTCAAGCAGTTGAGAACACTGGATCTTCTGAGAGCAGGTAGAGCAAATATGAGTTAAATCTTAAAATGAGCCAGGCCCATATAAAAGCTTGCACAAACAGCTGGTTTCAGTTTGGACAATTCCCACTGACCTGCGTGGTTTCTCCAACAAGACCCACATGGATTAGTCAGTAGAGACTGCCTGTCATCCACCAGGCAATCAGCATATGTTGCAACATGTTATTCCACTAAACAAGCTAGTTAAAACTCCTTGAGAGCTGCTGAAATGCTCCTAAACTGAAAAATAAAATACCTTGTTAAAAATGGATTGAACCAGAAGATACCTTGCAACTTTAAAATGATTTGGGCTGTGCAGTAAACTTCTGATGCTCATTTTATTAACACAAAACCAGGCGAAATCCCTTTTTAACTTGGGTGAGAGATGGGCTTGGGGGTTTTAATATCTGAAGTAAATCGTTAACTTTTCCCCAAGAGTCTTATTTGCACCTTAATAAAGCCAGGAACTGCTGTTAGAATATGTTGTAGGGGTGGCCTTGACTGGGGGTCAAGGTGTGGTGCCACCAGCCCAGGTGAGAAGATGGGCAGCAATGACATCTGGGATGGAGCAAGGATGGGTGAATGCAGCTGGTGGGGGGACTGGCACAAGAAATGGGAGAGCCGGAATTTTCCAGGTGAATCTGCAATGAAATTAAATAATTTGTGTTTGCTTTAATATAGGGATGTCTGATATTATCTGTCTACAGCATTAGTCTGTGCTGCTGCCTTTGAAGCTAATAATTGGCATTAGGGTGGTGTGTTAGTTTCCATGTTAGGCATGATTTTGGAATGAATCTCAGTTATCCAGACAAATGGGCATTTTCATGGTATTACCCACTACCACATGATGTTACATATTCCTCCTAAGTGCCTGTGCTCAGGTTTGGGCATCACTGGGGTTTGGAGCTTTTCCTTAGCTAATTATGACTTGTGAGAAGGGCAAAAATATTTGGGGTGTTGGAGAATAAAGGTTAAACCAGCAGAATATGGCAAGTTTAGCCAGGAGAAGCTTGAGGTGGTCATGGCTTGTGATTCCTGTGGGACTCAGCATTTGGGATGCCACCATCCACCAGTGCACTGTGTGGAGTGGCAGTTAAGGTCGGGGAGAAGCAAAAAGCGGATGAAATATCAGGATGTGCCCTTAAAAGTTAGATCTTTAAAGCTGAGGTTAGTTCCTTGGAAACTTAAACGTCCGGAAGAGAGCAATCCCAGTGGGAGAAAGGGAGGCTGGAGGAGCCCAGGAGCTCTTCACAGGCTTTAGTTCTTTGGTTTTGGGTGTAACTGTTGACTCCATTGCAATGGGCTTACATTAGGTATGAGCTGGATCTCGTTTGTGCAATGGCTTGAGTTTTTGGATTATGAGTTCTTAGATGGTGCCCACAAAGGAATTTTAATTAGGAAAGTAAGAAAAGTTCTGCTGGGAGATGAGCAAACCATGATAATTATTGGCAGTGAGAAAGTCAGCAAAGAGCAAGTAATTGGGATTTAGAGAGGTCTTACTTGGAAGTACCTAAATGTCATCTTTAAGGATACCTGTGAAAGGATCTTTGACAAGAAAAATCACTGAAAATGACAGCAATGTCCACTCCTGTGCTTTATCCAGTGCCCAGCTGAGCTTACAAGTTTTAATGAGCACAGGGATGAGGATCAAACTGGCTGTGTGGCCACTGAACATGTAACCACCACAAGGGTCGGCATCTCTGCCAGAGCCTGCAAAGGGATGCTGTGGTAATGGCCATGGAAGATCCTGTGCTCTGCAAGGAGATTGAGATGCACAAGGAAGTCTCTCTGTTTTGCTGGGTAACAGATCCAAAATCTTTTCAGAAAAGGGCAAATTGCAAAGTATAAAAAGAATTCTGAGATTTCAAAGGTATCTCTTGAAAAAAGAATATTGGAAAATGAAAACAAAATGACAATGTACACTTTTCCTCAGGAAAGAGTTGGTAGCTTTGCTCTCCTCTCCAAAACCCTGAATGCCAACTAACCTGGCAAAGAGATCATTACCACACCGGTGTAACACATCCCTTGCACTGTACTTTATGTTCAAACTAACACGAACAATTTCACATGAAAATGTTCCTGGTATAGCAAAGTGTTTGCTCATCTAAACTCAGCCTCCTACTTTTGTCTAAAAACAGATGCACAAATTCCC
The DNA here is from genome assembly GCA_013390025.1 of Pitta sordida. NCBI lineage: Eukaryota > Metazoa > Chordata > Aves > Passeriformes > Pittidae > Pitta > Pitta sordida. Next base: position 28,656 of record WEKX01009976.1, on the reverse strand, counting down.
CTCTGCCCCCTCTGTGTACGAGGGGAGGGTCCAAAAGTGTCACTCTGTGCTGGTGACAGAGATTTAGCTTTTCCCCAGAGGTGGGTGGCTGATGGGACAGACAGAATTGCCATACAGACAGTTGAAGGTCAGTAAATATGGGATACATTTACAGGACAGGGAATGACACTCACTGGTTGACCTAGGACGTGCCTGGGCTGAGCAATACACACACCTACGATCTTCTCATGGGAACAGCTCTCTCATCACACGTAAGGGCTCTTAATGGCTTTTGTGGTATCGTGTGTTTCCATCTTGTGGAAGTGGCTTGGGAGAAATACCCAAAAAGATCATACTCATCCTGTTCTAAATCCCTTCCTCTGGCCCTGGCTGGGCTTGGCGTCAGACTGAGTAGTGGACATGGGTTGGATTTCTCAGGTGTATTCAGAAGATCAAATCTGATTTTTTGGGGCTCTGTGACCTCTCTATATGTCAGCAAATGTGGCTGCTATGGAAGGCACAGGACACAAACCTTGAGTTTGCAGCAAATGTCAATCCAAGAGGATCCTGGCTCTGACTTTGGCACTGCACAGCCCCGCACAGACTCCTTGGGGCCAGACTGCCGAGGAGTTTAGGTGTTGGTCACCTTTAAAAGGCTGATCTTTAACCTCTTGTTCTTACATGTACTCATAATGAAATGGAAGGGGTAGCAGGAACTTGCACTTTTTCTGGTGTGGATTTTACTAATTAGCCCAAAAGCTTCTGTAGCACTTATGGGCTGTTTAAGGCCATGCACAGCACCAGTGCCAACTGCTCAGTTGGCTGGAGAAACCAGCACAGCAGTTGTGTATTTTACTGATGGCCAGTGACTGAGAGAAGCAGTAGTGGTAGGTGGTCGTGATGGACAGCATCTCACTGCTGCTGGAGGGGTATCCAATACCCACATGCCTTTCTCAGAGCTGCAAAGCCTTGATCTTCCCTGGCTGCCATAGAGAGAGGGGTGAAGGAGCAGCCCAGGAGGTGGTGGGAAGGTTTGTCTTTGGTGCCACCCTTGGACATGAACCAGGAGCCAGGTTTGTCCAGTGCAGAGAGCTCATGAAACCTGCTTCTTCTCCCACTGGTGAATGCTCTACAGATCCAAATGAAGCAGGTCTCTTTGTAGTGGCAGCTGGTCTTTTGCTCTGCACTCTGTGAAGACTGTGTCCAGCTCTTCTCAAATATTGCTTGATCAAATCAAGTGGAAACTGCTTGTGAGCTCCTACAGCCTGCACAGACCATGTACTATTGAAGTTTCAATTAAGATCTCCAGTCTGACTCTGACTAGAACATGTAAAAGGGCCTTAGCAGTCCAGGAGCAAGTTTAAAGTGAGAGGGGGATTTACTTTATAAATCAGATGCCGCAGCCTGACCACATCACTGATCTGTGAGACTTTTTTTGTACATCATTGTACATCATTTTGTACATGTATTGCTGCTAAGCACAGAAAACCAGGTAACTCCTTTAAGTAGTTAATTTGAATATATAGAAGCAAAAGGAAGAGTAGGAGGAAGATGTAGGTCAAGTGCTTCAGGAAGATGCCAAGATGTTCAAACAGCTATAAGGTTGGTTTTTACCAGTGTCAGCAGTAGCTGCTTGTAGTTTGGCTGCTGGTAGGGAATTAATTTTTCTCCTATTAGAGGAAAATAAAAACCAAAAAAAAAAAAAGCACCAAAAAAAAGAGTAACACTCTGGTGCTGCTCGGCAGAGCAAGGGGCACCTTGGCAGAGCTTGTTGGTGTCTCTGTTTTGGAGGGCCCTTTTTTATGGTGCTGTACTCGCAGACCAGGATGTGCTGCTGCCTGTGCCATCCTCCAGAGCCACCCTCAGCCCCAGCTCAACTGGTCATTGCTCCTAATCGTACGAGCATCCATAGCTGAGGCCAGCAAAGAGTTAGGGGAAGAAATTGGTGCTGCTTCCTTTTTAATATTGCAAAATAGTAAGATTTTATAACTGATTTCCCTGATTTGAGGTATTAGAGGATGTTTGCGAGTCTGTGGGAGACTGGGCAAAATCTGCCACTAAGTCAATTTTTTCTGAGAGGCTGAACAAAAGGACCTTTAAATACTGTGGGACTGACCCAGAAAATCCCACCTTTAATGGGGAGGGTACTGGGCAGCAGTGCTCTAGCTCTGGTGTTTGATCTCCTCTGGCTCCACTGGCACCAAGTGCTTGCTCTGCCACAGGACAGGGGTTTGGATCCAGTTTAGCCACACCAAGGCTCTGCCACCCAGCTCAAGGGGTTAGGACTGGCAGGCTTAGCCTGAGGAAAGCTTCACCAATGCAACAACATTATCTGGGTGCTGGAGAGACCTGATATTCTTTAGGGAGCTCTGCACAGACACTGCTGCTGCCTGTGATGAGGAAACCCACTAAGTGGCCAGTGTTAAAATGAATTACTTTTTCTTAGTCTGACTTAAAAAAGCCCAAACAAAAATCAACCCCCTAGAGCCCCCAGAGCCTTTCCATAAAGCTAGAAGGTTTTAGCCTCTTTGTTTTCATATGACAATGTTTCTGAAGAAGGCTGTGAACGTGACTTTGCACAGCAGGCTGCAAGAGCCGCCTCCACTGCGAGTTCCTTGCCCACATAAAGAGCACACAATTCTTCTTTCACTAAAGGGAAAACCTTGTGTTTTGTCCTCTGTGACCTACTTGGGTGTGTGAGAGTCCATGCAGAGCAGTGCCCTGCACCTTGGCTTTTATGCTCTGCCGGTTGTTTGGCTGGTTGGGGTTTTGGGGAATTTTTCCTCAGTCTCAGCCTGGGCTGTGCTCATGGCACAGCCCCTGGTTAAAGACTGCTGAGTGTGGGCAGAGGTGTGGCAGAGCTCAAAAGCCTCCCCCACAGCTCGAGGTTTTGAGCTGGACAGGAAGGGTACAGGGGTGAGAGGAACCAGACAACCTCCAAGTTGCTGAGCTGCTCCAGATGAGCTTGTTTAGCCCAACGGAACTAAAAGAAAGACCTAAATTAGGTTAAACATTGGTTCAAACAACCAAACGTTAATGCCGTATGTGTGATCTGTGCTGAGTACACAACGTGTTTCCACTTTGGGGTTCAGACAATAAATAAGTGCATGGCACATGTTCACAGCCAAACTGCTCCCACAGATGATCTCTAGGAACCTGTGGAAAGGGTACCCTCCAGGCTGCTGTGGGTACCTGTCTCCAAAACCGGTCTCTGAAAGTGTCTTTTCCACAGTTATATTAAGAAAATGAAAATTTAATTTAGTCTTTCTTCTCCCTCGTTCCCCCGAGTGCTGCAGACTCAAAAAAGGAAGAGTTCATAGCGTGGGAAATGTCATCCATGGCTTTGGAAGTGATGAATGGGAGTTTTAGTCTTTGAGGAATTTCTAATTTGTAATCTCTGAATTACAAGGTTGAACTTAAAGCAGCACCAGGGATACCTGTCCAACATGGGCAGCTGGCAGTGCAAATCTTACTGGTCCTAAAACTGGAACGAATTCATTTCTTTAACTCATGTTTCCATCTACTATGAATGTGCTGAAGGAGAGCTATGATTATGACAACCAATCTCTCCAAGGGGTGCAGGAAAACTAAGGGTGAGTGATGTTTTTGCCCTGGAGCATAAGAAGTTGACTATTGGGAGGACACATAGTGCTGGCCATAACTTTTGAAGGCTTGCTTTGCTTATTTTCATGGCTACTCTTCATCCCAATCCTGCACTTCACAGTTCAAACCTTCTTGCTGAAGTCCTGAAATTGATTTAAAAGGAGGCAAGATCTAATGAAATGAGCTTGTAGTCACAAGTTTTTGGAGTAATTCCATTCATCCCACTTCACCCTCCAGTGGCAATTTGGTTTTGCCTGTTTTAAAGCATTTCTTATAACTTGGCAATAGAGGCAGACTAAGATTTTGTCTCTGTTGTGACAAATCTTGAACTGCAACATGTGAGGTGGTGGAAACCTGGGAGACGCAGCTCTGAAATCAGTGGGGGGAAAAAGGGACCAGCTCTGCTGAAACTAAATCAGCACAGAGATGTGATCTGCATCTGAAGACATTTAAGTAATTCTCCCCTTGGTGGGTGTTTGTGGATGTGGAGCCAGGCTGCAATGCCTTCCATATGTTTAAAACCTTGCAGGTAAATCAGAGTGGTGCTGAAGGTACAGCTGTTGGAGGAACACCAGCATTTCATGGAAGCAAAGTGAAAGAACAACTGAGCTTGCAGCCTGACAAAACCTCCATGACCTCCTCCAGGATATGGGATTTTTACAAGTGAAGAAGAGAGGCTGAAATCCAAGCCAAGCAATATCCCTTGTTGCTGTCCCAAATGGACACCTCTCACAGGTAGAGAAACCTCTGATGGACAGAGGAAAGGTTTGATCCCAGCCTGGGCCAAGAGGATGGAGACAGGCAGGCTTTCCTGAGAGGGAGAGACTCCATCACAGCTGAGATGGAGGGACAATCAAAATACGAATGCAAATGGGGTATTTATGGCTTTCATGTTGGCATTTAGGGAGCACCTTAATGTCTTGCCAGAAACAGTGCTCTTAATGTTAAAAGAAAAGCTGTAGGCCATGAAAAGTGAGGGAGAAAAACTCAGGGCTTTCAGGGATAAACTTAAAGGAATATGGGAGTAGGTGTATAGGGAAATTAGAGATAAAATCTGCAGTTATTTCAGGGAAAAGGGCAATCACTTGGGAGGTGAAAGGGAGCAGAAGCATTCATCTTATTACTGAAGGAGTAGGGGATTAAATGGTTTGGGAATGATCTTGGGGTGTCTTCTCCATCCCAGGGAAGCTCTTGGCATATTGCAGAACTTGAAACAGCAAAGGGAAAAGTCAATTCACATCACTGAGAGCCAATATCCCTAAGAGCCAACCCCTTGGAGTAGTATGTGACTCCAACCACCCTGCGTGAGATTACAGGTAAATATGGAAACTTGTTTGGACAGATTAGACACTAAATAGTTTTGTGACAGCTTTAATGAGTTTTTGGGATTAGCAGAGCCTGGGCTGTAGCCTGGCCAGTGCCAGTGTGATGCTGCTGTGAGGGGCAGCACCACCCCAGCCAGGGAGTCAGGGCTGAGCAGACCTCCCAAGGTGGCACCTGGATTTGCACCCATTGGACCCTGCGCTCCTGGGTGGTCACTCTCTGCCCTGACCTTTTCATCTCATTTTTTCTGCTGTGAGTTGCTCTGGCATGTGTTGAGAGCCCCACTGATTTTTAATAAGCTCTTGAGGAAGCGCTTCTTCACCTGCACTGAGAGCTGTGGTTCTCCATCCCTCCCCAGTGTGACATGAGATGGTCCCGAGCCCGTGGGCACAGGAGAGGCTCCTGGTTCTGTGGCCTCTCCCTGCCCATCTCCTCCCCAGCCCAGATGGGGAAAGCCACACAACTCGTTCTGCATCCCAGTGGCAAATGCAGCACTAAGTGTTTTGGCACAAAGCATTTCCATTTTTACTTTAATGGTTTTTCCCACATCCTCTTTCAGTCAGTGCCCTTCGATCCCACTTCCAGTAATTAAAATGGTAAATGTCTGCCCTTCATTTGCTGCCTCTGTAACTTTGCCCTTATAAGTCCTTTGATCTGCCCGTCTTCTCCACACCGGGATCATGGTGCCAGGACATCTTCAATGAACACGTTTTTAAAAATCTTGGGGTTTCTTCAGATTTAAGCATTGCTGCCTCCTTATGGTGCTATTTATTTCCACTTTTTCCAGGTGTATTTTTTTTGTACACGCGTATGAATTTGAACACAAGCCTTGCTGCTTCTATATTTAAGAAATTTGATTTGCTGGGGGTTTTTTTGGCTCTAGGTTCATATCACTCCTAAGCCATGGAGTGGCTGTCCCAGGAGCCTGGGGCTGTCACACAGAGCTGCCTGCACAGCCTTGCTGGTGACCACCCTTGTGGCTGTGGACCTTCAAACCTTTCTGAATATTTTTGGTCCTGCACAGACAATTCCCCAAAATATGGAATACTGGCATCACTAGATGGCACATGTGAGCTATTCTTGTCTCAGCAGCAGAGGAAAAGCCAGGCAGTGAGGTTTCTTCCCTCAATGTTATTTTTTTATACTTCTGTGACTGTTTCTGCCAGCAGGATCCATCTAATGCGCCCTATATCTCTGTTAAATACCTTCCTGTTATGCAGTGCGTCCCTGCCATCTCCCTGTTCCTGCCCTCTCCATCCCAGGGATGGATCAGAATAGTGCTGTCACTCTGCCATCCTTCATCAGAATAAAATAGAAACCAAAGAGGTGTGTAATTAATTTTAAAATATTTTATTAATATGGAATCTTGGCATATTTTATGAATTGTCTTTCCATAAATAATTGGGTTTTATCATATTTTGTGCACTTTGTACTCAGAAATGCCTGCAAAAATATTGGCGATCAAAGCCTAAAAAAGCAGATTAATAGTGGTCTAATGGTCTGTCCTGGCAGGGGACAGGGTGGTGGCTGTCCCTCCACTGTCACCACAGGGGTGACACACATTTAAGTTATGGCCTGAAGTGGCTGAAACCAAGTGTCAAATGTGCTCCTAAAGTGCCCTGGGCTTGTGTTACCATCTGCTGCTTAATGGGACCTTTGTCACGTCCAGTACAAGGAATTATCTTGTTTCTTGGGTGCCTCGTTTAGCTCTTGGTTTGGCAAGTGTTGAACTTGTGGAGGAATTTCCTTCACTAAAGCTTTCAATCAAAGTTTAGGACCCAAGATCAAAAAGAAGCTTTTGGACAGGCAGGAATAACACACTTTGATCAAAAGAGAACAGAAAACCGGCAGCACTAATTACAATCAGTGAAACAGAGGCTGATGAGTGTGTGCACAGTTGGGGTTTATTGTCAACTTCTGCCTTATTATTTCATAATTAACTGTGTTTCCATGCTGTGACTGATATATCTCAGGGCTAAGAGGAAAATGTGTTGTGGAATGGAGAGGAGAACCCTGGCTACTCAAGTATAATGCCAAGGATGGGTCTAAGCCTTCAGTGAGGTGGGAAAGACCCACTGGCCCTCTCTGCTCCTTTCCATGAGTGCTTTGCTTCACTGGTTCTTTAGTTCTTTGCTTCTCTCCTCCACTGTGTGGGAAGGAAACTGAAAAATGCAGCTTGTTGGCACGGGCTGTTCTTCCCTGAACCAGCCCTGGCAGCTTCTCCCTTCCCTGAATCTTCTTGTCATCACTGCAGCTTCCACTGCTTGACCTTTACCCAATGAATAGAGGGTTTTTTTCCCAGTTCTATTCAGCTGTCTGGTCCTGGACAAGCAAAAGGATTGTTACACTGGATAATAGCTGATAATCATGTTTGCAACTCTGTAACCACAATGTGGAAAACATATCTGCCAAATTAATACCAATGTTTCCTGAATTTAAATAGCCTACAAATAATGTTTTACTTGGCATGTATTTATCACCCAGTTATCTGGCATAACGTATCTTCACTGCATTGCTTTTAAGACAAGATAATCATAGATATTAAGAAAATACTGTGGCCCAAGAAAACTTTGGATTTGATTTTATCTGAGAAGGAAGGAGGGGGGCCATGTCCTTCAACATCTGCAGAAGAAACATATGCTAGGAGGGTATGAGTTCAGCTTCTTTTCTTTTTCTGAACAAGACTTGATGTGGTTGGACTTGATGATTTAAGGGTCTTTTCTAATGTAAATGGTTCTATGATTCCAAGATCTCTCTGGTACCTGCAGGCACAGCTCCTTGGAACGACTTGTGCCAGGGCCTCCCCACCCTCACAGGGAAGAATTTCTTCCTAATATTTAATCAAAACCTCTCCTCTTTTAGTTTAAAACTGTCCTCCCTTGCCCTGTCACTACCCACTCTGTCCCCAAGGAGACGCCTACTCCAGCCAACCTAACCTGACATATCAAATGTCCACCTCTCCCCAAACAACTCAAGCTGTAAAAGCCATGAGGGGCTTTTGTTTGTCAAGGAAGGGACAGTTTTGCCCCCACAGTATGAGGTTGAGGTTACTCAGACCACGGGAGCTGCTGCTCCTGCAAACAGCTGTTTGAAGCAGAGCACTGGTCCAGGACAGGCGTGAGGAAAAGCATTGCAGCCTTTGCAGCTTTTCGTCAGAGTGAAAAGGAAAATATACAGTGATGGAGAGGCTCTTGGCTTTGATCATTGCTGGTTAGGTGAAATAAAAACATAACCCAAAGAGAGCGAGCTAGGGGTGTGATAATGACAGGTCAATCTCTTTGTTATTCTCTGAGATCAAAAGAAGCTGGGGAACTTCAGCTTTTATTGCCTCCCCCTTTTGTTTCCTGCTTTTTGGCTTTCTTCCTTAAAAATCAATCCAGCCCTCTCTGCTTCTAACACCCCCAAGGCCCCTGCAGACCCTGTGGCATGATGCTGGTGGAGCACGTTGACCAGGGATGCCCAACACTGGTCAGCCTGCTGGGTGTTACTGCAGGACATATATATTAAAATAATCCCTTCTTCAGTGGTTTGAACTGGGATTTACTCTCTCAGCAGAGCCCACCCCACTGTGCTGATGAAGAGTGCTTGGGTGCAGCCAGGAGAGAACCTGAACAAGGCTCTCTCACCCTAGAAATGTGCTGAGCAGCATCCATCCGGAGAATTCCATTAATAACATCTTTTCCTTCAGCACCGGCTCTGGTGATTTTGTCAGCGTCACAAAGGACTAAGCTTGAGCTGGGGAAAACCAGGCTTTGGGTTGGTTTATCTGGCTAGGGCAGAACATAACCTTCTGTGGGGACACATCTTGATTAAGTAGCTGAGCAGTGCCTAGAAACTCTAGCTGGTGAAGGACTGGAGAAATGGGAATGGGAACAATGAGTGATCTTTCTGAACCGAGCGATTTCCACTGGTCATCTGTCCCTGTCACTGCAGAACCACCAGCTCATCCCTCTCCCTGTGTGTATCCCAAGGTACCTTCAGCCTGGGGCCAGTTGATGTGGCCACTGGCTTGGCTGCTCAGTCCAGAGGTTATGGAACCTCAAGGATAACTTGCACAAGTAGTTGGCCCATACTTTGTTTTGTGAAAATATCTATTTAAACCCACACAACTGTTTTAAAGAGATTTGGGTCACGTTGAGAAAAAGGGCAAGGAGGGAGCAGTGACACGGGTGGGTGTGAGAGGACTAGGCTGGTTATGGCAAATATCTGCCAGTGCCCATTTGTAGAGACCAGCAGCAGCCCAGTTACACTGGTCCAGGTAGAAGTTGTTTATTCTGACACAGAGATGCCCCATGGAGCAGAGCTGTGAAAGCACCCTCAGTGCAGGTGGAACCAACCATCCTCTGACACGGGCACAGCAGGCAGAGATGCTTTGGCTCTGAGCAACCCAGCCTGGGCTGTTTTTAAGTGTAAGAGGCATGAATTTGTGGTTAGTGCTTATACCCAGCAGTGAAGCATCCTTGCTTATTTTATCATTCCATCAGTTCTTGACTGATATGAATTAATTCCTTGCAAGTTAACAAGCTGAAAACATTTTTTGTATTAAAGAGGGCCAAATCAAACTCTGCTGAACAAATACATCTTGGATCTCTGGCTAATGAGTTTTTCAGCTGTTCAAACATGTTATGTGATATGAATGAAACTGCAGTTGAATCAGACATAGCTGTGCATGTAGAATTCACAAGCTGCAATTTTTTCTCACAGCTTCATTTTAGGCAGCTAAATTCTTTTGGGAGGAAATGACAGTTTTGCACAGTTTAGCTATACAAAAGTGATTAATGAAAACAGTATTTACTGGTTCCATTTTAAGAAGGAATTGAATCTGAAGCATACTTTGAAATGCAGAGGGGCTGATCCTCCCATTCCTCCCACCTCTTTCCCAATAACTGCTGTACAAAATACCCATTTTGTGCTTTGCTTTGTAAAGCTGTGCCCTGTCAGGGGAGCACAGGGCAGAGCTGGTGGGATCCCAGCCTCAGGACTGTCACCTGATGCCACTGGTACCTGCAGTGGCTCTACTGACTTTGATTTATTCCCGTTTAACTTTGTATGAAACAGTACCAGAACCGAGGTCATGTCTATATCCATCAGTGATACAGGACAGAGTTTAAAAGCAATCCTCTGGCTGACACACAGATTTATATAATGAAGGATGGGGCAGTTCCACGTTTTTCCAGCAAACTGATGTTTAACAAGCTCCTCTGAATGCTCAAGACCTAAAGTTGTAATGGCAAGGAATATTTAGGTGTACCCTGTGTCTGACCCGTTTGTGGTACGTATTATTATTAGTCAAATCTATTATTATGAATTGCTTCTACTCCAGTTTCGCCTGATAAAATAAAGTAAGATGTAGCATTACCAAAACCCACGGGCTTTCAAAATAAAAGAGGTAACTGACATTTAAAGCACTGCAGTGATTTCTTATACTGTTGAAGGGGTCTGTAAAATTTAAACCGAAGTCACAAGCACAGATTTTCTCCCTTGAGAACATCTAGTGTAATCCTCCCGTTCATCTGGATAATCTACTGTTCACAGCCTATATGAAAAACAGAGCCCAAGGGAGCAGATGACAGCGATGTCCAGCTCCATATGAGGAGATTTGCTGCCATCTTTTGGTAGACGTATCTTCCAGTAAGTAATGAAACATTCCGCACAGATACTAAATATCTTCTCTCTCTGCTCCTTCTTAACCCACCGGCAGCATCCACCCCTGGAGGGATTTAAAAGGGTGTAGATGTGGCACCTGGGGACATGGCTCAGTGGTGGACTTGGCACTGCTGGGTAAATATTTGGACTCGATGATCTTCAAGGCCTTTTCCAATCTAAATAAGGAGTAAGTGCAAGGACATGGCTGGGCTGGTTTCTTTGGGAACTTGGTGGTGAAGGGAAAAGCCTCAGGCAGAGACTGCAGAGGTGAAATCCCAGGTGGATAAAAAGCAAAACGTCAAAAACATATAGCATGTGCCCAAGATGGATATTTGGACTAAAATGGTGAGGGCCCAATTGCTGCTGGTGCCAGCAGAAGGTTTCCCTGTGCTCACTGCAGAGGGTCCCCACCTCCATCAGCACCTGTCACAGGAAGGGGCAGCACCAGGCTGGGCCTGTGGTCGTGGTGTCACACGCTGGCTGTGATGGATCCCATGTCCTGCCCCTGCCACTGCTCCATGGTGGTCTAAAAATCTTCTGAGCTGTGGAAGAGCTGTAGGGATCAGGCTGCTCTGCAGGTCTGCAAGTAATAAAAGTGGGTTTTATACCTGGAGGTAATAAAAGATATCTCTGATAAGCTTGGGCAGCAGCAGGATGATGCAAGGGGAGGGAGCAAGGCTGGGAGGCAGATCACACTCATGGTGAGATTTACCTTTGCAGAGGGCAAAGAGCTGAGGCTGCACTTTGGCAGGGGCAGGTTGAGAATTTGTAGCTTGGGAGCAAAATGCACCCTGTGGCTGAGCCAAAGCACTGATGGGGGCTGTCCTGTGCCCCTGTTCCCCTCCGAAGTCCTGCCTCTGCACCCCCAGCCCCCTCACTTCCCTTGCTCCTCTGGCTCCTGGGTGAGAAGGTTCAATGCACCCCAGCAGAAAGTTGCCCACTGTTTCTGCTGGACAAGGTTTTTTCCATGGGTCAGAGAGTGAAGACAGGCCAGTGCAGGCTCCGACAAGCCCCAGGATGCAGGGGCAGAGGGACGGCACCAGCTGCTGCCAGTGGGAGAACCAAGAGCTACCATTTCACTCTGATTGCAACGCCATGCTCTGCTTATGAAACTCACGCTCATAGGGGTGCCTGGATCAACAAAATGACTGTGGTTAGAAGAACTTTCCAAACTTGAAATAGACCTCTTGTGGGTTCCTATGCTGGTGGCAGGCTGTGCACTTTATTTTAATCTGGATTTTGTAACAGGCACAATTCTTTCAGCCTTTGCTGTCAGAGCTGCATTTCCAAGGTCGGTATGCGGCTACACACAACCCTTTCCACTCTACCACCCTGTCATAATGCCAAGAAATTCCTGACATCTCACTGAATTCCATGCGCAACTTCATTTATACGTTTCAGTTCAACATTAAGTCCCTTGCAGGGTTTGGTTAGTTTGAACCCTGACCAAGGTTCACAAGTGCTCTGTGTGTGTGTGTGCTCAGTGTGGGTGAGCAGGATCACTCAGCCTCGTTCCTGGGCTGTGCCAGGGCAGTCACAGTCACCTGATGGGATACAGATGTCTCCTCTCACCGTCCATTCCCATTGTGTGAGGGACAAAGAGCAGTAAAGAATTAATTGTGACCAAAAGAAGTGAATAAATGATCCTGTGCTAGGATGTCAACTCCTAGCAATGATTCTTTTTCTAGGACAAATCTCCTTTGGGTAGTGGGGGCGTAAGGGTGAATATCCAGACCATCAGCAGTCTCCTGGCTGGGATGATTCTCCTGTTTATCTTGTGGGTGATTCTCTGAGATCTCCAGGGCCTCCAACACAACAGGACTGCGTTTATATCTCATCCTGAAAGTGGCCTGGCTTCAGCTCTGCTCCTCTCTGATAGCAGAGTGTTCCCTGCCTAACCTTTTGTCACGGGGAGAGTTTTGTTCTGGACCCAGCCCCAGCTCCCCTGTGGGCTGTGAAGGCTGATTCATGCGTCTGAAGGGGAGTCAAGAAAGATGTCAAGATAATTCATGGGAGCATCTCCACGCCCTGCAGCCCGTCCCCACCACGGCAGATTTGCTGCCTCGCTGACCCTCAGCCCTCGGACAGTTCCTTTGGACACTCACCACCCATCACACACGACCTCAGCAGCTCACAAACCTCCCCTCAACCCCTCCCTTCCTCCTGTCGCCTCGACAAGGATACACGGAGCAAGAATTTTAACCAGATGGTGAGTTAGAAATAAACTAACCCTGGGTAATTCCATTTTAACTAATTCCAACTAAACGCGGACTTTCACCGAATCAGCATAGTTTGGGTTGCAAGGGGCCTTTAAAGGTCATTTAGTCTCGTTTCCACTACATCTGACCATCCTGGTACCCGGGAGGCTGCAGGTGCTGCTGCTCGGGGATGCCGCGCCCCGGGGCCGGCGGGGGCCGTGTTCCCGGGGGGGCCGGTCCGTGTTCCCGGCAGGGTCCGTGTTCCTGGNACGTGCGGGAGCCGGGGGGGACCCGCAGCGCCCCGGGCGGGCCGTGGGGCCGGGGATGTCCGGTCCCTTATGTAATGCCGGGCACTGCGGAGCGCGGTCCCGCCGCCGCATCCCGGGAGCGGGAAGGTCACTGGGCCACGGCGGCCGTGCGGGTCCCGCCGGCGGGGGATCGGTGTCGTCGCTCCCGGGAACCGAAGGTCGCGGGTGGCTGCACCTGCCCTCGCACCTCGCTCCCCCGGGGCCCTCCGTGCGGGTTGGCAAATCCATCCAGACCTCGCGGAACCGAGCCTTCTTCCATTTTATTCTGCTTGTTGTGGGAATGTGGCTCTTCGGTTTGGGGAACAACGTCGGTTGTGAAGCCCCGAGGAGTCGGTTCTCCCCTCGGCTGGTGCAGCTGCTTCCCTCCGTTCTGTCTCGTCACAGCCCTTGCTTGGAACAACTCTTGCTGGAGGGGGAAAGACTCGTTCAGTCTTTGGGTATTTGCAAATTAAAAAAAAAAGAAGTAACAAATTTTTTCTGAAAATGAAGCGGGGCTGACTCATCCTCAGTGACCAATGCAGGGTTGTGCCTCTGGGGAATATTTATAGTGATTCCAGCATAAACAGATCCCAGCTTGTTTCTTGGATGGTTTAGTGAGGATCAGAGGTGTGTTGCAGTGTGTTTTGTTGGGTGCAGTGAGTGGTTGAATGCCTTGTGACATTTCACCAATGGTATTTTGTCAGAATTCCTTCCAAAATGGGCTTTTGCATCATTGAAATGACATTCTGGAATAATCCCGTCTTCCAACACTCCCCATCAAAGCTTTAGGCTGATCCACAGACTGCACCTCTTCTTCTTACCCACGTTTTGGGGTGTGTGCAGATGTGGGGGACATCACTGGTGGTTGCCATAGCAGCAGGAGGATGTCCCCAGCCCTGACACTGCTGGGATACAGGCAGGACACAGCTCAGGCCCTCGTGGGTTTGGCATCTGCTGCAGGTAGGGAAAAAACCCATGGACCGATGTAGCAGATGCTCCTCTTCTGTGTGAGCTGTCACATTGTGCTGGAGGACAGAATTCCGTTTTAATTAGTCATCCCCATTGATCTGGCTGGGTGTTCCTGCAGCCAGGCTGGGAGCAGGAGTGAGGAACTTGCCCCTTCCTGTGAGGAACTTGTTCCTTCCTGGGAGTGCTGCTGGGGCATGAGCTGGCCTGGTCCCCTGGGGTGGGACAGCAGCACTGCTCTTCCCCTCCGCTGCAGGTATTTAACACCATCTGTTTGATAAAATGTGTGGCATTTGTGGTTCTGTGTTCTCCCCTTGCAGTTCAGTAGCTACAGCAGGCTGCAACATCACCCAAATTCATTTACTTGATAATTATATGTGATAGTTTAATAAAGGGTTGCCATACAACATTGCAGTTCTTAATTGACAACTACAATTAAGAGCAGGCTGTATCTTTCTTTAATTCCACAATTACTATAGCCGAAATAATAATATTTACAGTTGCTTTTAAGGACTCTCCTCTGTGTTCCTGTGTTTATTGGGCTACAGAGGTACTGCATAAACCAGTTTTTAAATCTGCTCCTTCATGCGTGCAGTTCCAAAGCAAAGCTGCAGCAGGAAGGCTGGGAGCCTGGGAGAGTTACAGGGATGCTGCATGGCTTTATAATGCCTTCACAAAAGAGATTGTGGACTCCCAAGCCTTAAATTTTGAGTCATAGTGGTGCACGGATTATATGATCTTGGCACAGTAGCAAATCGGGGGAAAAGGTGTCGTTAAGCATTGTGTCTCATAATGCAGAGCATTTACAAACCACCTGCTTTTACTGGCTTCTCCAAAGCCTCCTGAATGTGCCCAACTTGGTGTTTGACCTCAGCATGACTGTGCATGCACTCACAGCTAAGTGTGTTCCTAAGTCTCGGCACAGTCAGGCTGCTGGGCCCGATGTGAAGCAGACTGGGCATGATTTGAAGGCATTTGGGATCTGATTGTCTGCTTACCTGGCAGCCTGGGTGGGATGTTGGCTGGTGGGACAGGGACACTGGTGCCGTGTGGAGCTGGTGGCTCCAGCCTGCTGTGGGACACGGGGAGAGCTGGGCCCTGTTGTGCCTGACAGCCAAAGCACCATCCTTTGTCATCTAGTGAGAAAACAAATGCTGGCTGGGAAATGCCACTGCACAGGCTGAGGGTCCAGAAAGGTGCTTAAGAGTTGCTTCATTCCGAGGAATATTTTTTCCTTTAATGAAGGAGATAAGTGACAAATGAATATGATTTTTTTAATCTTGAGACAAGAGACCCTCTTGTGTGTTTTTCCCCAAGCAGACAGTCTGCACCTCATCTCTAACCCAAATGCTGTCTGTCCCTCCCAGCTGGCCCCAGCAGCTGGTATGTGTCCTCTCTGGAGTTCACGTCTCCTCAGGGATAACTCGAGGAGACAGGGAGATGGAATGTTCAGAACTGCTGATACCATCAAAAAACAGTAGGAGTTCAAACTTATGGCCTCAGTAAGGTTAAATCCAGCCTTTTTATTTTCTTAGCCTTGAGTCTGATAGACTTCCATTGTCTTTGTGGGAATTTTATTCTTATAATGGATTTTATTTTTATCTTAATTTTCTGGATCGCTCCTTCCCCCTTGTAAATATCAAAAAGTTGCTAAGTCTGTGCAGGGAAACTTTAATGTAGGCATGTACAACAGTTGTCAAGCAGAAATGAGTTTTCCTTTGCAGCCAGTCCTTACGTTTGCCAAGGACACCCTGGGGATTTCCTGTTTGTTGGACTGAATTTGATTTAATTGCCCAGAACTGCATCATAGACTGAAAACTTTGCCATCTGTGACACTGGAAAATACTCAAATTTGGCCTGCTGTAATGAAATCTTCACTGGGGTTGGCTCTTGGGTCCTGCAGCTCCAAAGGGAGCTCGTGGTTTTCTCCCTTTTGTAGTTCCAATTCAGGCTTTCCTGGAGGGGTGCTCTCAGCAGCACTTGGAGCTGACTCCTCAGTTCAGGTTTTCGTCAGTCATCACTTGTGCCGTGGTGTTTCTTACTCAAGAAAATCAAAGTACTTTCCTTCTTAGAGCACGTTACAGATTTTCTGCTTGGCGTCTCTGTGCGGGAGTTGAGGTCCATTGTCACGCTGAGCTATTTGCACAGTTGGACAAGGATAAAAGCAATGAATTCATTTCAGTGCAAACCTAATCTGAGTTAATGTGCAGGGATCCCACTGGTGAAAAGCAAGGGCACTCGGCCATGGCCATTACTTGATCCTTTAAGAGTTTGAATCCCTGCTAAGCATGCTCGTCTTACAACCTGCACTCGCACAGGATGTAATCAGTTTTGTTTTCCATCTGTTGAACAAGAGGCTCCTGATTAGCCAGTGTGAACAGAAATAATTATTTTTGTTTTGTTCTTGCTGACAACAGCAACGTTAAGGACCAGGTACTGAGCTCGGAGTGTTTTGCACACTCAGCACTTTGGAACACCTTGCTCTGTGTGTGTTACATGATTTGCCTTACAACCAGCAGGGATTTGGCTTTCAGCATTGTCCCCTAATTATAGTAATTGTCTAAGTGGAGCTCTTCGTGTCTCCCACTGTTCTGGGCCCAGACTGCAGCACAGGAGCAGCCTGGCACAGCTCACCCACCCAAGGAGCCTGGCCACATCCAGAGGGGACACACAGACATCAGGGAGCCAAGCTTGGCTTCATGGGCTTGGATGAGGGAAAAACATGACTGAGAAAATCCAGCCTGAAAGCACACAGCATTCATTTTCCAAGGAAATATTGTGATTTTATGGAGTGACTCAAAGGCACTGTTGATAAAACCAATCAGGTGGATTCCAAGGTGCGGTTGGCAGAGTAGTGCATTATCTTTCAAAGCAATGCTTATTTGATTTTTCAAGTGTAGAGATTTGCAACATTTTTAATTTTTGATGATGCTAAATGGCACTGCCCGTCAGAGGGTTCTCAAGCGGCTGGGCTGCTCTGGCGGGGCAGAAACATTTCCCGCACACACACAGCCCTTAGTGACTCCTGCCATCCCTCTCCTGAGTGCTGCCTGACATTGGGCTGTGATCTCCAGGCAGGGCATTGTATCTGCTTCTAGTGACTTGAATGAGGAGCAGAGGAAAGCTCCAAGAAATCTAGTAATACTTGCTTTGGGGGGGTTTGTGCCTATGACTTTTTTTTTCTTCCTCGCTCCTTTTTAAGGCTGGCTTTGTGTATAAACATTAGATGCCTGCTTTCATGTTTTCACAAACCCCCCAAAGTTTTGGTGCCATGTCAGTATCTAACACTGCTTTGCAATAATATTTTTATTACATTTAAAAATATTTATTTAACTCTATAACTGCTTGTCTGTTTGGGGCTGCACTTACTACTGAACTATGACTGGAAGGGGATGCCATGCACTCAAGTAATCTGTGCAACTGAAGCTGCATCATATTATTTGCCCTTGTATTTGTATCCTACTTTATTTAGGTTCTGAGAAGACTGTTTGCTTTTATTTAGCCAGCAGATTTGTTTTGTTCCCTCTAGGATGGGGATTCCTTTATGCAATAGCAATATCCTGCTTTAACAGGCAACAGCTTGGGGCACTGAGTGGTGCTGAAAGTCCCTGATCTTCCAGGAGGGATGTTCTCCTGAGAGCTGCATCCCAGCACAGCCAGGAACACCATTAAGGCACTCTCGTCTTCTAGTGGGTTTGTCTGGAGTATAGGGGACTGGTTTTCTGCTAACATTAAATAATCTGAGTAAGAATAGGCAGGGAGTTTTTAAAGCATTTGCACACACAGGTAGTAAACGGCTTGTTACTTTTGCATAGCCAAAAAGTTTAGGAATGTGGAATTTTAGTGCAACATGTGGTATCAAGAGGATTAGCTTCCTAAGTATGATTTATCTCCTTTGCTTTTTAAGGAAAAAATGGAAATCTTGTCTATAAAGACAGATGATGTGCACCATTTCAGAGTGATTGGCTTTGTTTCCCTTGAAGAAATGGCTGTGCTTGAATAAGGGAGTAGAAATTACTGTACCTGGCTAAAAAAGGAGATTTGGTTGGTTTGTTCCTCTCAGGATCCTATTTTCTCCTGGATATATGATGGGACAGCTTTCCCAGTGGCTGAGAAAATGGGATGCATTCATGTCACCTGCAGGAGGCCACTGAAGTAGGAATGTCAGGATGGGAACGTGAGGATCTCCTTGGCACTGTGGGCATCCCTGACAAACCAAACACAACCCAGAAACTGGGCCCTTGCAGGGAGCTCCACTCTGCCTTTGGCTGCTGCAGTGGGTTTGTGGCCTCCCTTCAGGCTGAATTTTTCTGAGCAAGCTCATTCTTTTGCAGTTGATGCACAGAAAAAACACTTAAAGGTCAGTGTCTGAGGAGAAATCTTAACCCATTAACAGCAATAGCAAAGTCAGAGAAAGCTGAAGCAGGGGAATGACCATTTATTGATTTTACTGACATAAATGTTACCCATTTGTTGTTCTGAATTAGGGGGAGAGAGATGCTGGTGGATGCTTGTCCTGCTTACATTTCGTGAGTGAATGAGTTGGAGCCCTACTGCAGAAATCCATTACGAGAAACAGCAGAAACATTTCCAAGAAATGGTTTAAAAAAAACCCCAGAAGTTGTTCATTCATGCTGTTACACTGATAAGAAAACAACAGTTAACTCCTTGGAAAGACATAGACAGTTCTTTTTTTTTCAGTATCTATTTGTTCTGCAGCCTGTTTCACAGCCTCAGGACAAGTGCATGGTCATTGCTGCTAAAATGAATCACAAGTTTGCTGTAGCTGCTTTCTTGGAGTGGTAGGTGGGGGATACACAATAAAAGTGGCTGCAATGGGCTTAAGTTTCTTGTTGCTTAAACGAATTAAGCAAGTTTCTGAACACTGTAATTTCCTTTTTTTTATTTCTCAATTTTTCCCTTCCAGAAAATGGCTGTTCCACCTGCTTATGCTGATCTGGGCAAATCTGCCAGAGATGTTTTCACCAAGGGATATGGTAAATAAAGCCAAAATAAGTTTGTTCTTTTGCTGTCTACCTGATTCCCTAAACTGTTAGGCTTTTGTTACTTTCCCCTGATCAATATTCCACTAATTTCCGTTAGAACCCACGAGATTTTCTATCACAGCTTCACATTGTCTTTGCTGTAAGGAAAGGGAGAGTAACTTAGTTTTCTTTTGACAAAATTCTTCCTGTCCCCCATAGGACTGTTGTCTGTTTTCAGAGCACATTGTGTGTTGTCTTTGGGCTGGTTCCTTGTATTGATGAGGGGGATCACTGATGTCAGTAGTTTGATTAGGCACAGAATGCTGCTCACTAGGAATAAAGGCATTCTTACCTGATTTGCTCCCAGTTGTATTGCTGAGGTCAGTGGGATTAGCAGTCAAGTGCTGTCTGAAGTGAGTGCAAGCCACATAATCTGCTTCATAAAAACACATGGTTTGGTGACTGTACCCTTGGTTCAACTCTTTAGTGGCTCACAGGTGATTTAGAAGGGAGTTTTCAGAAATAAATCAGAAATGCTTTTCAAATCAACATATATATGATTCATGTTTTTTACTCACCTTCTAGGGTTTGGGTTAATAAAGCTTGATTTGAAAACAAGATCTGAAAACGGACTGGTGAGTTTGGAAACACCTTGAAATTCTAAACATTGCAATGGTTTTGTGCTTACTGCATAGTTCTTTTTAAATTAAATAAGGATCCCTTACACTTTCCCCTCACCATTTTTCAGATACAACTTTGCAAGTTACTTTGTATTTATCTGAACTAACACTTCACAAATTACAAGTGATAATGTTCTACAAGTATAAGTATTTGCCTGAGTACAGATGTGTATATATAGATATGAAATACATATTTTATAGATATGTGTTTTTTTTTTCTTTTAGGAATTTACCAGCTCAGGTTCAGCAAACTCAGAAACAAGCAAAGTTAGTGGTAGTTTGGAAACAAAATACAAATGGGTGGAATATGGATTGATGTTCACAGAAAAGTGGAACACAGACAACACGCTAGGCACTGAGATTACTCTGGAAGATCAGGTAAGTTTTGCCTCCAAAAATGCAATTTGCAAATTCTCTAAGGCCAATCTCTAATTAGAAATCCAACCAGTGAATTTCTTTTCTGTTCAGCTTGCACGGGGCCTGAAGCTGACCTTTGACTCCACCTTCTCTCCTAACACTGGGTAAGAAGTGAGTAAGCTTAAGTGATAACAAGGGTAGTTTTAATTTCTCTGTCCTGAGATACCGAGGCAGTTAATAATCAGCCCGTGTATGACGAAATCATGTACATTTCTTAAACCTTAGCATTGATCCTAAAATATAGCCAGCAAACTTTACATCCAGTGATTTCAAGATTATAATCCGAATCAGGGGGTGAAGAAAAGGTGATGTTTGTGCTCCTGTTGTGTATTTCTGGCTGTGTCAGAGGATGAGCTGCTGTCTGAATAAAAGCCCTAAACAAGTCAGCTGTAATGCAAAGCTTAACAAGCTCTGGGAGCCAGTTGGCCACAGCTCTAATGGGTTCACACAGAACTGGGCTCCTCTCCCGAGCTGAATTTATCATCCCAATTCTTGCTGGCCCTGCAGTGCCGTGGTGGTGGGAGGCTGTTTCTGACACAGGGATTGGATGCCATGTTTTATGTGGGCCACAGGGATTAAGCAGCAGCTGCAGGTCGAGATGTTGGTTTATTTTTTTCCCCTGATTATCTTTGTGCAAGCAGTGCTGCCAGGGAGTCAGAATAGCCTGCACATCAGCTTCCCAGAGCAGCACTGGGCACTGCACTGCCCTTTAAATTCACTGTCCTGCATTGTCAGCTGCTTCCAGTGCACTCCTAATTCTGGATTAATGACATATTTTTGTTAACCAGAATAATCTCAAGTGTTCTTTTTAGAATTATTTCTTAACTGGTAGGATTGCTAAAGAAATAAAGGAAAAAACCTTGTATGAGAATGATGTTACAGCTCTATAACTAATTCTTAGGCACTTCACAGGCACTGCATTATCTGAGTTATGATTGTCTGTTGAAGTTGGGGAAATGGAGTGAGGTTCAATTCTGGTGTGACCTGGTTTAGGTTGACAGGGATGCATCACGTCAGAGTGTGAGACACTGACTGTGATGAGTCTTTCGACAAGGAAAGTCATTTTTAGGAGCACTCCATGTTCTTGTCTCTGTCCCTGATGACCTTTGTGGGAGAGGTACTGCTGACTTTACAGAAGTTGCAGATAAGTGCTTTAGGCACTCCTGCACTGCATTTCTGATTCTGCAAAGCACAAATTCCCGAGTCTGAAATAATAATAATAATAATAATACATTATATAGAAAAGAGAGCTGTTCTGGACAATTGTATAAAAAGAAACAGGTTACTCATGGAAGTTTATTTCTGCATCA
This sequence comes from Pitta sordida, assembly GCA_013390025.1. Taxonomy (NCBI): domain Eukaryota; kingdom Metazoa; phylum Chordata; class Aves; order Passeriformes; family Pittidae; genus Pitta; species Pitta sordida. The sequence goes on along the minus strand of WEKX01009976.1, from coordinate 7,262 downwards.
ACCTGGCAGCTTTCTGGCTGTAACCATTAAACTTCATAAAGCACCCTAAGGAGAAATTGGTGTGTTGGAGACCTTCCTTCAGGAAACTGAAGACAACGTAGTGATTCACTGATGTTTATCACAGTAAATAAAATTACCCAATTCACTAGGATTGCCCAGGAATTGTTCGGGACAGGCCAACTACTCTGGACTCTAAGTGGCCTGTAAAGTGCTGCACTTTCCATTCCTTCCCTTATTCTCCCAAACTTCCAAAACCATCAGACCAGTTGGAGATGAGGGTTTGGTTTTGTCCCCTCCCATGTGTGTGCAGCTGCTTTTCAGAACACAGCCCAGAAGTGCTTCCTGGGGCACCACACTGCATTTTATTGCTCAAATAACCCAGTGGATCTGAATGAGGGTTTTGCAGAGGAAGGTAAGAGGGTGACACACCGTGTGGCTCTCCGGGGGGGTGTGTGTTGTCTTCAGGAACTGTTACACTGAGTTAAAGGGACTGATTTGATGGAATTGCTACCTGCCAGTGTACTTTTTCAAAGATACGAGATTCTTTCTTTTCTCCTTAGGAAAAAGAGTGCTAAAATTAAGTCAGGATACAAAAGGGATCACATCAACCTCGGCTGTGACATGGATTTTGATATCGCGGGGCCGTCAATACGTGGAGCCCTCGTGCTTGGCTACGAGGGGTGGCTGGCTGGCTACCAAATGACTTTTGAAACAACCAAGTCTCGAGTAACCCAGAGCAACTTTGCTGTTGGCTATAAGACTGATGAATTCCAGCTTCATACTAATGTGTAAGTACTGGCAGACAGGCATTAAAAAGGAATTTGGAAGGACTTTGCTCCTTACTAGAACAATGAAGGGGAACAGAGGTTCAGCAGGGGAATAGTGGATTTGAAATTAATTCTTCATGTCAGGCTGCATTATTTTTAGCTGCATCAACTTTTCTTTGCATTCTGTGGGTGAGGGAGTGCATGATGGAAGGAACTGGAAGGCACTGAGCACCCAAATGTCCAGTGTCTTTCTAACAGAGAGAGATTACTGAATTTATCAACAGTAGGAAACCAGGACCAAATTCCATGAAAACCTAAATTTCTCTGCCTCCCATTCCTCTTTAAAAAGCAATTTATGCCTTTGGGGAAGCCAGTTTTTTAAGATTAGGCAATCCCTAATCCGTTCTCCCAGCCCCCCCTTTCCGTGCCCTTGGGTAATTGGATATTTTGCATGTAGCAGCTATTCCAGGCTGGTTCCATCTGGGGGCCGAGCAACTGTTCTGCCTTCCCGGAGCTGCTGCTTCAAAGGCCTTGTGTTCTGTTCCATGCTGGTTTGCAGAGATGTGGTTTAGGAAGCTCCCGCTGCCTCCCCGAACAATGGAACCCCCCCAGCTCAGACTGTGTGTGAAGAATTGCCAAAGCACAAAACTGGGGGCAGAAAACTTCCGTCAAAACAACATGTGGGGTCCCCTTGCATTCAGGAGTCACTCCTTCAAGCACAATGACTCTCAACTCTGTTATGTTGTAGCAGTTCAAAACATTGTATTATTGGCTTTTGCTTTAAAATGCTGTGATTATTATTTCTGTTAATTAGAGCAACAGCAGAAAATCACTTTATAACAGCAGTGGAGGCTCAGATCTGACTGTTTCTGGGATTCCTGAGGACCTGTTTCTCAGGTTGCTGTTACTGCACAAAACCATAGATGCATAATATGAATAGACATTTTATTTATTGTTAGGGGTTGGATGTGTTTCAGCTTTGAAATGTGTCAGAGCTTTTATATAATCACAGAAGGAGTTGTGTGTGGGAATCCCCTCACAGGTCTGCTGTGTTACATCTGCACAGGTCAATGTTTCACAGGGATGCTGTGGCAGAGCTCATCATTTATCTAGGTGGGGCTTGAAGCATCGTCATTTGTTCCTGCCATTACACAGGCTAGCTGGGGACTTTACTTGCCTTTAGGGTGCCTTAATATATTAATTTTCATAGAGGGCTAATGTGTTTTTTGTCTACATCTGAATAGTGCTATTATTACTAGGAGTGTTAAAGGAGGCTTGATTTTATTATTATCACTTAAATAATAACTAAAGGGAGGTAGGGCTGGATAATTTCTAGTTTGAAGTATGACTTTCCTCCTTTTTTAAGCATAGCTCAGACCGCCCCCCCCTAATGTTGCAGGTCAAGCCAGAGCTGTGTGGGAACCTTGCACAGAATCTGCCTGTGTAACCAGCTCTCCTCAGTCCTTTTTAATCCCTCCTTTTCTTGAGAGCCAAGCACATGCAGTTAATGTGAGCTTCAGGCTTATCTGAAGTAAGTATTGTAGTGTTTTTCTGGAAGAATTGCTCTAACAACCTAAAAGGCTGCTGCTATTGCTTGAATTTTGAAGTAGGTGTGTCACTACTGTTTGTGCAACTGTTGTGAGCCAAGGGGTAAAGGTAAATCCGCCTCTTTTTTAATCACTAAAGGTCTGGTATACTGTAAGAATTGGAACCAGATTATTTCATAGTTTAGAAATAATAATAAATATTTTATTTGCAGAGGAGTTCCTGGGTTTTAAAGCCCCTTTCATGCAATATGTTTGTATCCTTTCTTACGAAAATGAGCAAAAATGAAAATTCACATGTTCACTGTTTTACACGGAGTGCAAAGCCTTTAGGATTGCTCTTGTTTTTATGATCTGCATGCTCTAATGTTTTGGCTTTTATTTACCTCACTTTATTCCCTGTGTGACATTGGTGGCAGTAGTAATTGGAAGTTGTGCTACTCATCAATCAGCTGTGGGCCAGTGCTCTCTGCAAAGCAAAATTAATTCCACTTCTGCTTCTAGGCCAGAGACTACAGCACAGCTGTAGTGTGAATTCATCTGCAAAAGCCAGGAGACTTGGACCTTAAATTGTCCTGTTCACTTCTGAGACAGGTCCTCTGTGTCTGGTAAAAGTGTGCTGACAGGGCAGTTGGGGGATGACTCAGGCTCTGTGACCAGGGCACCAGGGAGACATTCACCAGGAAAAATAATTATTTCAGAGGCATGCAGGGAAAAATAAATCTCTTTCTTTCAAAGAGGCCCATCTAGAGGGAAGGGAAAATTGGAAGCTGTCATCATTGGCCTGATTTTTGATGGTAGTGGGGTTTTTTTCAGTTTTGGAAGTTGTTGAAATATGGTAATCTGCAATGAATTTAAGCATCTAAAAAATAACTTCATAACCAATCTGGCCTAATGTCTCCATCTTAGCTGTTCCAGGGAAATTTAATGAGGTGTAAGTGGATGTTGTGCAAATCTAGATCTCACTGGCAAAATCAAATGTGATTGTTTCGGGGAGCTGTTCAAAACTACACCACTGCATTCCTTCCAGGAATGATGGGACGGAATTCGGCGGCTCCATTTACCAGAAGGTGAATGATAAACTGGAAACTGCCGTGAATCTTGCCTGGACAGCTGGGAATAGCAACACTCGCTTTGGAATAGCAGCCAAGTATCAGATTGACCCAGATGCCTCTTTTTCTGTGAGTCCTGTGCATGTACATTTAGAAACCTTTGGAAATAAGTGCTTTGTAATGGATATGGAAATGGAAATCAACGTTTCCATCAGCAGAGTGTGATGCAGTTCTGTGCTGGGTGGTTGGCACGTGTATCTGTTTGTCTTGGTTTTGGCAGCCTGAGAGCACAGCTATTGGATTTTCCTTAAGAGAGACACAGAATGTTTTATCGTATTACTGGGCACTATTTTGACAATGTTTTCATGTCAGTTTAGAAAAAAATACAAACTGTGTCAATGAAACCACTTCTACAGTGACTGTAGATTCTTTGAGAGTTGGGAAAAATTAACTCCAGATTTGTGGGGGATTTAAAACTTGAAATCTTTTACCTGCTTAAAAAGCTATTGCTTAATTTTCAAGTGGGAAGGACTTTGAATTATTTACTAAATATTTATTTCGAATTATTTACTAGATATTTCTTTGAATTATTTACCAAATATTTACTTTGAATTATTTACTAACTTTGCTGTCTATTACTAAATAATGGTGTATTTTTTTCCCTTGAAGGCTAAAGTGAACAACTCCAGTCTGATCGGGTTAGGATACACTCAGACTTTAAAGCCAGGTGGGTCTAGGCAGAAAAACATCAGCACCAATAAAGTGATATTTTAAGGTTTCTTTGGTTGCAAAAGATGATGGGTTTTATAAGATTGCTGTTCTGTGTGGCAAGGCAGTGATGAACCTTTCTAGGGACTGCTCTTTTAATTTTGGATGCCTGTTGGAAGGAGAATTATTAGACCATCATCCACTGATCAGTCAGATACTCTCTTATGTTCATACAAAATATATCTATAATTAGTTGTGTCACAGAGAAGTAAACACATTTTTAGTACTTTCAGAGCCTTCTTAGTCCTGAGTTTATTTAGCTTGAAAATGTGACTTTCTCAAGGTCCCCTGGGCCAGGAATAGGACAATCTTAGTGCTGTGAAATTGGTTTTAATGTAGTCTAATAAATCTGCTGCCAGAATACTGAGCAGATTGACATGAGATATTACAGCAGACAGGGCTTGGGCTTTTTCATACTTTGATTTTAAAGTGGTTTAGAAAGGTGGGTATGTATCAAGGTTCCAATTTTTCATAATACTGGACTCTAAAATTAGATTAATCAGTAGACCAGCAGCATTGAATTGACTCAGAGCTTTAATTACTGAGAGTGATAAAAAGCAGAATCTATCATCATGGTTTATTATAAATTTCATAATTCAGAAAGATTTTCTATCTGCAAATTGTTGTAAAATGCCCAGTCCTTACAAGGCCAGCTGCCAAATTAACCTGGCTACCCAGTAAATTAATGCAGTGGCACAGATGCTGAACATAAAGCTCATTCCGCGTTCTAAGCTGATTTTTTTTCCTCACTTTTCTTATTTTGCAGGTATCAAACTGACATTGTCAGCTTTGTTGGATGGCAAGAATATCAACGCAGGTGGTCACAAACTTGGTCTAGGACTGGAATTTGAAGCCTAAGGAGCAATTTCACAATTGCTAATCTGAAAATACAGCATAGCTACCTTCGGAATATAGTGTACCTTTCAATGTTTTGTCTGGGGTGCGAGTATTGCTACGTATCAGTCCTGCTAGTCCTGGTTTAAGACAACTAAGCTTTAAAAATGTTGTTGTTAAAGAAGTGGAGACAAAAGCATAAAAAAAAAAAAATCCTAATTCCAGGCTTTTTTTCCTTTCTGTAATTGCTCATCACATCTGTCAACTGCCACGTGATAGGGAAGAGGAAGGTGTTGATTACCTCTACTAATGTATTGATTTAATGTGATAAAAACCCCGAGGATTTAGATGCAGATCACATTGTACTGTTAATTCCATGTGCAAAATGTTCCGAAACTCCAGACTTCAGTTGATGAGGGAATGTGCAAACTTGTCTGAAAAAGGGATTTTAAGATTTTATTTTCTTTTTTAACACATCTGTGCTTCATGAATGGTTTGTCTTATTTGGTTACCCCACACCTACAGCTGTCTCCAGAACGCTTTAGGTTGTCCACCTTGTCCAAGTCTGTTGTGGAGGAGGTTTGATGTGACTCAGCCAATACTCCCTGTCCTGTGTCGTGATTCCTTCCCCTTGCACTGACCGGAAAGCTTGTAAGACAGAACATAATCAGGGAAGAGTCTTTGCAACTGCAATCACATCGTTGCATCACGAAAACTAAAAAGGAAGTTTCGTTTTATTACCACTTTTTTTTAGCAACTAAATGGGTACATTTTTAGAGAGTCTTCCATTTTGTGTGGAACTAGACCCCAAAATGCTGTACTTGACACTACTAAAAATGGATAAAAAACCCAAACCCGACTTGAATAAAATATTGAAATGTCACCTTTAACTTTGTCTGTATATTAATTGTGTGAAAGGTTTCATCTAAATTTGTAGCTCCAGAAGCAGACTGGCAACATCTTGGTGCACATTCTTCCCCACACAACCCAAAAATATTCAGTAGACTGAAGTTCTAGACATGCCCCTATTCTTAGTGCTCATGAGCTCTGGCAGCTGCACATAACGCCTGTGTTTGGCTCACGGATAGAACAAGATAATGTGACTTGTCTTTCAGTGTAGAATCCTGTAGGTTGAATTATCTTTCTATAAACAAGTGTGAGTAATGAAGAGTTACCAGTTGGGTACTTCGGTAGCTTTTTGGTAATACGTATTTGGTGTTTTTTCCTGTGGAAGCCACGGCCGTGGGTGGCTGCAGATGGCCAGAGCTGCCGCACAGGAGGAGGTGCCTGGTGAAGCAACACCATGACAACAGTGTGAGGCCGCAGAGCCACTCAGGACAGCCAACAAATTGGGCAATGCTGTCGTCCCTCTTCCCGGGAGCCTCATTCCAGAGTCTTTCCTATCTCAGAGAAATGCTCCTCTTCCAGACTTCCCCCACCCACACGAACCCCGTGCAGACACCTCACAGTGCCACAGCAGATGCTCGATATTCATTTACATTCCTGTTTCCTGTGTTCTCTGAGAGTCCCTAAAAGCCCTTGAGCTCCTTGCTGTTGATTTTCCTCATGCTTGAAGCATCTGCTGTGGCATTTTCTATTGCATGACCAGCTTCACGCTTGCTCTCAGGGCACAGAATGCCTCACTTAGAGTGAGAACAGGAAAGCTTCTTGTCCAGTTCTACAAAAAGCATTCCACGAGTGCAACAGCAAAAGCCCAGGCAGGGGTGAGTGTCCCTGTGAGTGTTCACCAGCACAGGGGTGAGTGTCCCTGTCTCTCATGCGGGAGACCAGGAGTTCGATTCCCGCCAGGGAGGCAGTGGTGCTGTTTAAGAGTTGGACTCCTTGTGGGTCCCTTCCAACTGAGAATATTCTGTGATTCTCTGTCCAACCCCTCATCAACCTCTGTTGGAGGGGAGGAGAAGGAAATCCCGATTTCTGTCACGGGTTGGTCTCACAGCTCCGAGGGCCCTTGAAGCTCCAACACCACCCGCCCTGCTGTGCCATCTGTCCATGGCTGGGCAGAGCTCCCTGCAGGGAGCTGGGATCGGTGTCTGCACTGAGAGCACAGGGACCCTGTCACATCAACGTCAGGAAAGATTTTTGCCCCGTTGGGGCGGTCGGACATTGGAACGGGCTGCCGGGGGAGGTGATGGAGCCACCGTCCCCGGACATGCCCCGGATCTGGCGCTGGTGCTGTGGCTTAGGGGTGACAGCGGCAGCGCCGGGCTGCTGGTTGGACACAACGTTCCCAAAGGATTCCCCGGTGCCATCCCAGGGTTCCCAAGGACTCCCCGGTG
>WEKX01009974.1:1482-14498 GCA_013390025.1 Pitta sordida | reverse complement strand
TTTCTCATCACACTGTCATTTGAAAACTCTATTATCTCATGGTCACTGCAACCCAGATTTCCTCCAACCACAACATCACCAACCAACCCTTCCCTATTTCTAAACAGTAAGTCAAGCACAGCCTTGCCCCTGGTAGGCTCACTCACCAGCTGCATCAAGGAACAGTCATCAACTACCTCTAGGAACCTTCTGGACTGTCTCCTCTCTGCTGTGTTAAGTTCCCAGCAGATATCAAGCAGATTGAAGTCTCCTTCAAGAACTAGGGCAGCTGATCTTGAGGCCATTCCTAGTTGCTTAAAGAACGATAGGTCTACCTCTTCCTCCTGGTCAGGCGGTCACATAGACCTACCTGAAAAATTTGCCATCTAACACCAAAGAAAAGAAGGAAACCAGGAACAGCCTCAGCAGTGAAGTGAGAAAATCCTTGTGTAAATTGTTGTCCTCTATAATCTTCTTAAAGATTAGGATTTTATTAACTAAAAAGAATGAGAATTGAACTCTGTCCTGGGTCAATTCAGATGAAGTATGAATTAAATTAGAAATACTTGAATAATATATATATGGAGAGAAACAAGAACTTTATTGGGAGAAAAGGAAAAAATTAATATAACAAATATATATATATGTTTGAACAACAACAATAACAGAATTAAAAAAAATGGAACAATGACAACTGTGGATAAGTGGGAAAATAAACTAGCATGAGGTAGCCTAGTTCAAGGGAAAAACCAGGGCACCTCCAGGATTCCAGGGGCAGGAGAATAGGGTTCAGGGTAGACAAACCATTGGAGTAACAGCCAGTGATCCTTTCCTGAAATGTCCAAGGGGCTGCAGGGAGATCCAGCAGTTGGCAGGGGAAAAGCTGTGCTGAGATGAAGAGTCAAAGGTCCATGTGGTCCTGGGAAAAATGACGGTGGTAGAGATCAGAGATGAAAAACAAGGCATCCTCAGTCCAGAAGGTCCACGAACCTTCCCTCCTAAGGCCCAGGAGCTGTAGTTATAGGGCCTCGGGCCCCTCCCATGTCACATACCTTGTGGGCATGTCTTCACATGCCATTGGCTGTCACTCAGCCTGCCCTGGCCCTCAGGCCCCTCCCCTAGTCACATGCCTTGCCAGGAAGGGAAGGTAAGAAAAAGAATCCTCCATTGTTTGTCCAGTAGAAAAGAGAAAAAACTCCTCCCCTGGTCACATGCCTTGCTGAGGAGGGAAGATAAGACACATGATCCTTCATAGTTCGTCAGGTAAAAAGGAGAAAACCCCTCTCCTGACCACTTTCAGGGGAGGGAAAGGGAGATAAGAAGTGATAGCTATTGTCTGTTTCAGTAAAAAGGAGAAAAGTTTTATGATAGAAAAAAAAGGGCTCTTCCCATGACAAACTCACAATTCATGGACCAAATAAAATGCTGAAATAAAAATCCAAAGAAACTAGAAATAGTTTGTGGTTTCATTCAGTTTTTTATTTCAGAAGGAGTCAATCCAAAGTAAATATTATTGTCCTTATCTATAGAATGAAATTGAACTTTTAGATAAAGCAAGTTTTTATTAAGAAATCACAGTTTCTCACAATTTAAATGTTCTGTCATTATGCAAAATGTTGTCAGAAATTTCCAAAACAATAGCAGCAGGATTCCTGTCAAGCTGAGATTAAATTCCAGCCATTTTACCTGACATATTAGCTGAGAATTCTGAGATCTCCACCTCCATGTCACGAAGCTGTTTGTGTACCAAGGATCCTGGCTCACACCCTATGAAGCCACTTCTTTTTTGCTCTAGGAAGGCTTGAAACTGTAACTGAGATTCATTTTTCAGAATAAAGTATTTTGATTATGTAAATATTAGTCACATTTGGATTTTCCTCCCCATGGAAAGCTTCCAGGGAAATTTTATTTCCAAATTTAAGTGGAAGGCTGTTTCTTTTTTGCTAGAATAAGATTTCTTGTTTTTGACCAGATGCTATAAGCTAGTTACAAAGCATATTCTGGGATAGATGAATTACAAGACGTTGACATAGTTGGTATACTCTGAAGAGTGATTTGGAGAACAAAAAACTGTTATTTTTCAAATCCTTAAAGTTTAAATTAGGCTTTATGATACAGCTGACCAACTTTGTGATACATTTTCCACCACCTGAGAACTTGCCTCCAATATTGAAGAATGCAGAACTCAATGGAGATATTTTGACACCTCTAAATGTACATGCTCAAAATAGGATAAAGTTGCCCTAGTTTCTCTTCTTGGCACCCTCTGTCTTACTCAAGCCTATTTATAATCTGAATTATTTCTATAGAAACATACCTTGCTTCACACAACAATTCTCTCTTCCACCCTGGAGTAATTTGTTCACAGTAATCTTCATGTAGCACTTGTGCTATTTTTACAGCTAAATTCATATTGTATTTTTTGTTCTCTATGTATAGATTGATTTTCTGTTCATATTCAGTTTCTCTCCATATATTTATCCATACTCAATTCTACTTTTCAGTTCTTTTTTATAAATACATAGTGAATATATGATATTAAAAAGTAAACATTTACCCTGATTTGGTATAAATACAACCCTGTGGTACACATTCATTCTCAATTTAGGAAATACTGTGGTTAAAGTAATGCCACAGAAGAGTATTTGTTTACCTTTTAGAGGAGCCCTGGTTATTTCGAGTATAATTAAGGTAGCCTTTTTTTATAGGTTTTTGTCCATCATTGTCCATCATTGTCCATCATTGTATTGGCACATTAACAACAAAACCCACATATTTTTCACTGTGTTAGAAAGAAGTTTTCACCCACATTAAGAAAAAAAATTACACATTCTTTTATCATGTTTCAGCTAGTATGGATGGTTTTCATAGCTATAAAAGGAGAAAATGTAAGAAATATGGGTAATAGGTCTATGAAAAATAAAAATAATTTGATGCATTATCAATTCATTACTAGTATTTATTCTTGAGGAAAAATATATTCCGTGCTTTTAATTCAATATGCACTTTGCAAACACTGTTTGACTGTCAAAGGATGTCATTAACTGAAGAACCGAAGGTAGTTGAATTATTTACTTAGTAACATTTGGTTAGCAAATAATTTCCATACCAGCCATGCTCTCTGGAAAAAATTTTCCCCTGAAGTATTTGCCAAAATAATTTTTGTCAATAATTCTGGATTTTTTTTCAATTTTTTTTTCCACAATGCTAAATTCCTTGCAAGTCATGTGATTGATCACTTCCAACACAAAGAATTGTTTCTGACATATAACTTTAACTGTATTTTTCTCTTAATATCTGTTTATTGAGGGATTTTTTTTAAAATATCAGATATCCCAATGTATTTCTAATATGAGTTTTCTAAAGCAATATATTTCTATAAAAAATAAGCTTTATGATGGGCAACAGTTTAGCCCAACAAAGAGACACAAAAGAACCACACATCATTAGCTCAACTGTAAAGAAGTTACTGTAATCCAATTAATTCAGATCAGAAACATACTACCAATATTTTTTTTCTTCAGTACATAATCACAACTAAACTTTTCAAAGAAGTTTATCAGGTGAATGAGATTCTTATTTCTATGATTTCTTTCCTGTTTTAACTCAAAAACTTTGATTATTTTTGAGTGTGAGAAAAAGAAATAACTTTGAAGTTACTGAGCTTTTAATTTTTGAATGCATTAAATATCAGTTGTTTTTTGTACTTTTCCTCGTTTTTATTTGCCCTTAAAAGACCTCTAAAATAGCATAAAAATGCATTTTTTTCAAATAAAGTTTAAAATCCAAACTATTACACTTGAGCTCAAACTTATGTTTTTGTTTCCAGCAAAATGCGTAACAGAACCTGTTAAAATTTTCTGTTGTTATATAGCTGATATCACTATACCCTGTTTCTTCTTAAAACAATCTGTAGAAGACACTATAATTCCCAACATATACATGCCTTGGCTAGGAGATATCCCTGCCTCAATTCCTTCTCTACCTGGCACAGAGCCTGGTCTGAAAAAAGTTTCCTGTATCATAGGAGACTAGGTCAGGCATTGGACTTGTAAATGCTTCACTGTCTCTCTACCTGCAGAACCTGCTCTGTTGTTTAAAACCAAGCATATATTGCAAGACATAAGAACACAAGAAAGAACATGAAGAGTAAGGGGAGAAATCCATGAGGCTTTTTGACAGTGACCAGCAAGGGGCACATCAGAGAACAGTGGAAGTACAAAATTACCTTTCCCTGATAGTCCCTCCTATTTCCCCATCCTCCAAGATATGTGGAGCCACAACTGGTACCAGGATCATGCCGTTTAGTAGCACTTGACATAATTTTATTCTTTGATTTTTGTCCTTCTTTTTGATCTCATTTATACTTCTTGCCTGTAATTCTTACTTAGGAACAAGAACTTCCTTTCGTTTCCTTTATACTTACTATCTTATCATTTCATTTTGTGTCTTCCACATCCTGAGTTATGTGAAACATTGAAAAAATCTTTTCCATTCATCTTCTCTCTGGCATTCAGGATATTACATTCTTCTTTTGTATCTATTGCCTGCTCAGTTGAGTCATTTCCAGACTGATCTGTTCTGTTCTATTTTATTTCTTTTTATCTCCTTGTCATCCCTTTCATCCTTCTCTGTGCTGTTTTTACAGTATCCTGTTTGATATGTTGCAACCACAACTCCAAGAATTGTTAAATATGTTTTTTACTTAGTTGAATATTGCTTCTTCATTATGGTAAGCCTTAGCTCCTTGCTTGTTTTTTGACTACTGAAGAATATGGAGCTAATGAAGTTAGAAATCCACAGTGACTAAAAGATCTCTTTCATGAGTGAAAGCATCTAATTTATAGTCCACAGTCTGGTCTCTGGATGAATGCTTACAGTCAGTTTTCCATTAGTGATTTATTCTGCATGCACGGACATTGAATTTAATCTGCCATTTCATCACCTGCTTTTTCAGTAGTTTCCACCAATTCACTTAGTTCTCATTGCCACACACTCTTATTGCAGTGCTCACCCTTCTTTTTTGCCCCAGGTATGAAATAAAAAAACATCACTGAAGAACTGGAGATGAGGAAAAGGCAGAAATACCTTCTTTGCCTCTGTTTTTAACAGTAAAACAGATTGTCAGCAGGACAACTGGAACCGTGGGCTGACAGAAGGAGTAGGGGTGCAATATAACCACCCTGTAGTCCAGGAGGAGGTAGTCAGAGACTTGCTGAGCAGCTTGGATCCTCACAAGTCCGTGGGACCTGACAGGATCCATCTGAGGGTGATGAAAGAACCAGCAGATGAACTCACTAAGCCATTCTCCATAATTTACCTACAGTCCTGGCTTACTGGTGATGTACACAAGACTGGAAATTGGCTAATGTGACACCCATCCACAAGAAGGGCAGGAAAGATGATCCAAGCAATTACAGACCTGTCAGTCTGACCTCAGTCCCAGGCAAAGTCATGGNTAGGACTAATGATTGACAGGAAACTCAATATGATCCAGAAGTGTGCCCAGGTGGCTAAGAAGGCCAATGGCATCCTGGCCTGTATCAGGAACAGTGTGGTCAGTCGGACTAGAGAAGTTATCCTTCCCCTGTACTCGGCGCTGGTCAGACCACATCTTGAATACTGTGTCCAGTTCTGGTCTACCCAGTTTAAGAAGGATGTTGAGCTGTTTGAGAGGGTCCAGAGAAGGGCGACAAGGATGGTGAAAGGACTGGAGGACAAGCCCTATAGGGAGTGGCTACAGGAACTGGGGTTGTTCAGCCTGGGCAAAAGGAGGCTCAGAGGTGACCTCATTGCTGTTTAGAACTACCTGAGGGGAGGTTGCAGCCAGGTGGGTGTGAATCTCGTCTCTCAGGCTGACGACACCAGAATGAGAGGACATGGCCTTAAGCTTCACCAGGGGAGGTTTAGATTGGAGATAGGAAGAGGTTTTTCACAGAGAGAGTGATCTCTTAGTGGAATGGTCTGCCCAGCGAGGTGGTGGAGTTGGCATCCCTGGAGGTGTTTAAGAGAAGACTCAATGAGGAGCTTTGTGACATGGTCTAGTTGTTGGAAGGCTTGGATAGATGGAGCATGTTGCCCACAGTTCCACGCTTGTGGGCCTGAACCCTGGGTGGGCGTTTGCTTGGGAATTGGACTAGATGATCCTGTCAGTCCCTTCCAAATCAGAATTACCTGTGAACCTGTGAAAAACTCGAACCTCACTGCATATGGCAAGACAACATGTAGCAGCAAGTTGTCTATCCATTATTAAGCCACAGTCAGTACATGTCTGAAAGGAGCAAAATGCTGCATTTTCTATATTCTAAAGCATATGTATCCTCTGTGTAAAATTTTTGAAACTAAGGAAAAAAGAGTTAGTATTTTTATCTTTGGACAAAATTCAAGCAAACAAAACTATATATAATGGAAAAGCATTAGTTAAGAAGACCCGGAAGTAGTCTAACTGAAGCAGTTCAGAACTCCAATATGTGTTTAAAAATACTTTATAATTAGAAGTTTACAGTTCCCACAAGCATGAACGACAGGAATGCACCTTGCCATTCTCTGCACTCAGAGCACAGAACTGGAAAGTCAGATACTTGTCATTCAAATGCTGTCAGGGAGATCCGGACTGCTGTTTTCACCACCCAGCTGAGTGTTGTAACCACTAAGGGCTACACAATATTCTGAGGTTGCTCTCTTGTTGGAGCCCTTATACAAAATTCTGAATAGCACAATGATACTCAGCATCATGATGTGAATTTTAATCCCTTCAGGCAAAAGGAAAATGAGATGCTTACAGTGTTTACAGCTGAGGCAGAATTCAATGAGACCAAGTCTCTCCTTCACTTTTGGAACTCATATTTTGACTCAATTTATATTTTTCCTTTTCACTAAATTATTCAATAAATTTGATTTTAATTTGCAGACAACTTTGAGGTAACATGAAATATTTTAACATGCTTTCTTTGGCTCAGTTATCAGCATAGCAAGATGAGTGAGCCACAAAATCAGCAGTGCAAATCAGCGTAACCAGGTAACATGTTATCTGCTGGAATGTAAATATGAACAGCAACTGCAAGACTGGAAGGGGTTATGCTGTCAATCAGTACAGATGATAATATACACTGATACCAAATGGAATGTATCGCTGAGAACTGCAAAGGTAAAAGATAGCTGTTGGAATTTTGGAAGAGTTTTGAGAAAGAAATAGAGGTAGTAATGGTTTGCATGAGTACCAAGGCAGGAAAAAAACAGCCAATCATGACCATTGAATGTGGTGGCAGCTAAGGACCACTAAATGCAGTGCAGGGGAATGATATATGAGTACAGATTCTATCTGATCACAATGATAGTTAGTCACACCAGAAAGCAATCCTGAGAGCTCCAGACTAAATAAAAAATAGGGTTAATGCAGTCATGAGTCTAACTCAGCATGTGGTGAATAAATTGAGCAGGAGATGGAAAAGAGCATAACATGAAGAAGTTTTGTAATGACTGGTATTACTCTAAGAGGTCCTAGAAATGGAGGGGGGTGGGGGTGGGAAAAAAAGATGAAAGCAAATTTAATACTTGGATACAAATTGGCATTTTCTGAAAGCTAACCGGACAATTCATACACCTGGACAGTTGAAAGTCCCAGTCATAATTTGTTCATGAAGTTTCATAAGAGGAGGTGCTGAGCTGGCCTTTTATTGTTGGAATGGTGTCATCTATTTCAAGGGGGTGTGTGGCTATGTGTGTTACCTAATAGTGTTTAGGATGAGGCTTGGTGGAGGACATTGAATCAAGTCAAAGAGAAGGATCATTTATTCCTTCACCACCTGTCTGCACTACCTAGAAATATCTGTCAGGGGAAGTCAGTTTGAGCTGATATTTTTCTAATGCAACAAGATAGATAACTACATGTAAAGTAATTCTACTCTGGATTACATAGGTATTAGAGAATTGTTCACTAGATATTTTTCATTGCTTGAAGGACCAGTGATCTTGAAATTATTACATTAAGAGGCAAAATAGAAAATTACCTTATAGAAACTAAAAGTACAAGAAAACGTATAGAAACTACAAGAAGGCATGAAATGTTATTTCATGATATGCAAAATAAATCTTTCCATTAGAAAGTGCCTCGAAAAAAGATGTTGTCTCAAAGACATAGATTCCCAGTCTATCAGTGAGGAAGAATTAGGTATCATTACAAAAGTTTAGAAAGTTGTCATGCTATGCAGACAACTACCTCTATCAGGCTAGTGGGGAATACTTGAGGGCAGCAGAAATGTCTGAACTCCCATTTCCCCCCTGAATTCTTAAAACTGTTTCTTTGTTATTTACAAGGCATTTCTATCCATTCCAAACTTAATGTAATGTCTTAAGATAAACAACAAAAAATATGAGCTTATTCCACCAGAGTCTTTAACAGATACAACTAGGACACTTGCCTAGCAAGGAGATGACTTGAGCTGAGCAAGTCTCCTCTAAGTTAATAGAATCAGAAAACTTTTTCATAGGACGTTGTCATAACTACTCAGTGCAAGAGAAAGACTCTCCTACCAGAGCACATTAGCATACAAAAATGCATACCATATTTGGAAATGCCTTTAGTCTGTGACATATTGACTAGATGCCTGTTAGATAAGGTAAAGGAACAATTTAACACTGATCCCTTGATTATACTCTGCTGTTGCTAGTTTTTTATTTTTATTTAAAATTAAGCAGCTGTAGGATTTATAGTTTGAACACTGTCCATAAGAAACTAGGTCTCTTTCTAAGGAGAGGAGCTTTCTAAGGAGCTAAGTATGTTCAGGTGTTTTAGGACCCTACCTCCAGGTGGGACCAGCACAGACCCCTTTCACAGTCTGGCCATATCTTTAAAAAGGCAAAGCTAGAAATTAATTTGATTAAAATTATCACATGCCAGTACCACGTGTTTGGCATGCTATAGAAAACTGGTATAGAATTCTGGTTTCAAGGCATATCAAAAAACTTAGGTAGAAGAATGTTACCTATATATTCTATGGTGAAGAAAAATCCACAGTTTACTGGCTGTAGACCAAAATTTATTATTAATGCTAAAAACAAATTTGAAGAGTGATTTTATGGCAAGGAAATACTATTTCAGGAAATGGAAAAAATCCCTACATATTCAAGCTTTTTTAGGTCAGGTGAAAAGAGTGTAACACACATTGGAATGGACTGCCCAGGGAGGTGGTGGAGTCACCGTCCCTGGAGGTGTTTAAGAGAAGACTCGATGAGGAGCTTAGTGACATGGTCTAGCTAGGGGGTGTAGGGCTGGATGATCCTGGGTCCCTTCTGGCCCGGAGTGGCTTGCTAGACTGTGAGGGAACTAGGTTTGTGTTACCGCTCTGGGATGTGCTTTCGGTCTCTGTACGGGTGTTAGATGGTGAGTTGGACTAGATGATCCTTGTGGGTCCTTTCCAACTCATAATATTCTGTGATTCTGTGAACAAAAAGCAGTGAGTACAACTGAGATCTCAAGAATGCATGTTCAGACACAGTGGCAGTTCTTCCAGAAACTGCTTGCTTAATTACAGGACAAACTATGAAGCCATAAGGTCTCTCCTACCCTTGAAGCCTGGACACTTTGTAGAAGGTATGTCGTAGCCAAAGCTATGTCAAGTGCAGCATCACACAGTGGACATCTGAGTATGTTCTGAGCTGAACAAAGAGCTTCAGAGTAGGTATTGCGCAATGAAGATATTTTGTAGGTGAACTACTTTACAGGGAAGACAACTTAAATATTTTCTGGGCAGTCATGGTAGCAGAGCTTTTGCAGCCACAGAAGTCTCTGGAGGAGATGTAGAACGTCAAGGTACCAGGTAAAATTTGTGGGATTGTATTTTCTGATTTCATGCATTTTCATTCTCCCAGTGTTGTGTTTGAGGTGCCACAGCAATATTTGAAAACATTTTGTAAAACTATGCAGCGAATGAACTGTGTTTTATTTTTGTAAATTATTTTGGATGGTCTAGGTCATGAAAACAGAAAATACATTCAATTTTATTTTGCCATAACTTATTTGTAGCTATTAACACCCTGAGCTAATTCAACTGCTGAAGCAGCACATCATTGGACTAGATGATCCTTGTGGGTCCCTTCCAACTCATAATATTCTGTGATTCTGTGATCATGCTACCAAAAAAAATGGATTGACATCCAGTGTGGAGCCAGGCTCTCTGTCCTCTAAGAAGCTGTGTGGCTGGTAAACCTCTTGCTGTAGGATGTAGCCTCAACACTCTGTATCATCCCTGCCAGGTAATTTATGCACTGGCGTGTAAGTAGTAGTTAAATGAAAAAGCCTTTAGGCAATCCTTCGGAGTTGAAGGTGAAGCACCTGTTGCACCGTAGGCAAAACTGAGAAATGAGAAATAAAAATTTCACTGCAGAACAAGTAAAAGAAATCCATAATTATTTCTATTTTAGGAAATGTTACAGGAATATCCTGCTGAGGAAATATGCAATATTAGCACTACCTATGCCCTACGTTAGTGCAATAAAGTTTTGCATCCTTTTCTTATAAGTGAAAGTATAACCTCACATGATAGGAAATACAGAAGGCATTTAGTGTGATTTGCAGTTTGCTTCAGTGAGTTAGTTGGGAAAAAGAAAAAGAAATTTTAAAATGACACCCCTAATGAATTAGCAAATAAAAATTTTCTCTATCATTAACAATTGTAGAGGTACATAAAACAGAGTTTGCAGTACCCTTACCCTTCTTTGCACAAAATAAATGGCCATTGGAAAGTAAAATATTTCATAAACCTAGAACTTCTTCAACATAATTCTAAGCGTAACAAGTGGAAGAAAAACCTTTCATGCCTTTTCCTTAGTCAAAAGTAAATCATGAGTCTGTTTTCAAAACTGTCTGCAGGGTACAAATTTCTTTTAAAAAACAAGTCAGCTGCTTGGCTCAATTTACTGGAGATTTAGGTAACTAAGGCACTTAGACCTCTGCAAAACAGAACCTGTGTCTTAATGGCCTGCTAGAGCAATGCAGTAACTATCATTTGTATGTTTCCAGACTGACCACTTGCCTCAGTGCTGTTCTCATTCATCAGCAGAACATCATGGAATGAAATACAAGCACGGAGTTTTAGACAGCATAGCATACCTGTCTTCTCCCAAGAAAAGTAAATGCCCTGGTATTCTGATATCCAAGCATGTGTTTCTATGTTTGTTCCTCCCCTAGTGTTTGAGAATCCTTAGGGATCAATTTATGACATATAGCTAAGAACTTGGATTATGGAGAGCTTCATACCTCCTGTATAATTCATTGTTACTATGAAGGTAAAAATATAGGGAAGAAACTTCTAGACCAGAAAAATAAGGAATTATACTTTTTAAAAGGTTGTTTGTACCAGAGGATTGCCACAGACTATATTCTCCCTTTTAAAAAAATGTTTATGTGATATGTGTTAGCAGAACAGGTTACTTATCAAGTTTTAACATCTAATTTTCTATATGTTGCAATGTATTAACAGCTTCAATGAGAATAAACATAGATAAAAGACCCAAGTTATTTAAGCAAGTTGTTCAAATTAATCTTTCATATTGTTTCTTTTTAAAAATAATTTAAAACTTTTTTTAAACTGGCCTTTATTTTAGCCATGTGTGAGGTTGCCAAATGTGTCCGAGAAACCAAATTGTCTATTAACATTTACTGATTTCTCCTTATCTATCGTGTTAGCAATGTCTTCAAACATGAGACCACTTGCCTGATTTTATGCTTCCCATCTTTCATCAAGCTGTGTCTTCCCAGCTGCCATCCATCTTTAAGATAGTTTCTAGAGATGAACTCTGTTAAAATACTCACAAATTCTAAGGTAGGGAGAGAAACAACAGTTATGAATCCCAAGACTGGAAAATATAAAAGTTTGACTACTGTCATACCAGACTGATGGTTTTCAAACTGAATCTTTTAATGAAGAATGTTATCTGCTATTTTCAGGCCCCTTTGAAATTGAATCCTTTGACAAAAAAGATGAATGTAAAAGTCAATGCACTAATTTCAATCTTTATTTTCTTAAAGGCACATGGCGATAAGAAATATGGATGATGTTTTCCTAAAAACATTTGGGCCTAACAAGCTTTCAGACTGTATTATTCACATGCAATACTGAAGAACTAAGTACCACCAGGAACTACCTCTTCCACTAAGCAAATCAGAACCTCTAGCATCAAAAAGAAAAGGAGGGTAGTGATTGTCAGGGACTCCCTTCTGAGGGGAATAGAGGGACCTACCTGTTGACCAGACCTATCCCACAGGGAGGTCTGCTGCCTCCCTGAGGCTGGGTACAGGATATTGCTGAGAGGTTGCCTGAACTAATTCGATCATCTGATTATTATCCTCTGCTGGTTGTCCAAGCCAGCAGTGATGTGATCAACAAGAAGGGGTCAAAAGAAATTAGGAAGGAATTTAAGGAACTTGGTCAATTGGTCAGTGGGACCGGAATGCAGGTAGTTTTTTGCTTGGTCCCTGTAGTAGCAGGCTTGGAACCTGAAAGGAATAGGAGAAATCTTGCTAATAACACATGGCTTAGGGAGTAGCGCCACCAGAAGAATATTGGGTATTATGATCATGGGGTATCCTTCACCAAACCAGGTCTACTAGACTCTGATGGACAGAATCTATCAAATAAGGGCAAAAGGGATTTGGCCCGCAGGCTGGCAGGACTCATTGACAAGGCTTTAAACTAGGTTTGAAGGGGAAAGGGGATCCAGCAGTGGGGGGACACTGAAACTGGAAAAAATGGGTCCAAAGTGAATTCAGCAACCCAGTTGAAGTGCATGTATACTAATGCACGCAACCTTGCAGGAGTCCATAGGAATACTGTCTCAACCTTGTCATCTGAAATTTGGACAATATACCCCTAAAAACTGAGGCTAAGGTCTTGACAGAGTTTGGCCTGCCAGTGATGCTCTGGGGCTAAGACTGGACTGTGAAAACCAGGGTGTTGATAACACTGAGAAGGGACTGTGTGAAACAAGATATGCCGTCTCTCCTGCATTCCAGGAGAAGAGACAAAATATGCTTCTTC
>WEKX01009971.1:0-23480 GCA_013390025.1 Pitta sordida | reverse complement strand
GCCACAGTAGTGGCAGCTGAAGCCTGGAACTTGCTGTGGGGGCGGTGTGGGCTCAGGGACCTCTTTGTTGCAATTCCTGGGGACTCCCAGGTGTGGATGGGGCAGGGGAGACCCATCCACTCCCCCGACTGCTCACATCATGGGAGGAGCTTCTGGGAATGCCCTGCAGCCCCTCCAGAGCTGGGGGTGCTGGGGGGCTATGAGGGGGAAAATTTGCATGTTAATGAGCTGCCTATCAATGCAGAGGGAGGGCTTCATGGTGGATGGGACAAGACCTGAGGTACCGCGATGTTCAAGGGACGAAGGTATTGTTAATAATATTTGTCACATAATGTTATTTCCTAGAAAAACACAATATTTCTAATTCATGATCATTAAAACATGTTTATTTACAATGAAATATAAATTTTAGTAAATTTTCAAGATAATAATCTTTGTTAGGTTGTTAGAACTTAATGTGTTTAACTGAGGTAAAAAGCTATAACTGGAAATACATAGAACCATCATGCTGCAGGGAGATTTCTAAGTAATAAAATTTCTACTTCTGTTAGGTAGGATGAAGAAGTACTGTAAGTTCCAGAAAATTTAAAGGTAGCATTAGGTTTACAGATGAAAATACTTCCTACATTCCTACAGTAATCTTCCAGCAATTCGTTAAGACTGATGTTACAGAAATGTGGATTATGCAAGTTATGAAGAGTTTTAAATACAAGTCAGTTGCATGAAAAAAAACTCCATAATACTAGCTCATATTCAAAATTATAGCATCACAAAGTATGTAAGTTTTCCAAGAGTAATTATGAGAAAGACCTCGTGTGGTGATGACGTCATCATTCCAGGTCCCCCAGAGTGAATCATGTAAATATCAAGGCTTCTTTTTGTTGCCTTACTTTTATTCTTGATATTAAACTTAGCCCATTCTTTTCAGCTAAGCATGGTTTCATTACATAGAATCATAGACTCATTAAGGTTGGAAAAGACCTCCAAGATCATCAAGTCCAACCTTTCACTAAACATCACCTTGTCAACTCCTTCCTCACCTATCCCTTCTGAAGAACTTATAACCACCAACTGCAGCACTCTAGTTGTGTGAATCAACTCACCATGTTTCCATGATGGTGACTATGTCATAGCTTCCCTGCTGCACACTGGATTCCAGTTCCTTGTGTTTGTTACTCACACTGCATGCACTGGTGTAGACACTTCACCTGGACTATCAATTTCATCTGCAACACAGGAATGCCACCCCTAGGCTCCATGTGCTCTTAAAATTAAAGAACTAGTGTTCTCTGGTTTGTTTTCATTGATTAACTGCACAAGGAAAAAGCATAGTATTTTTTATTCTCTCATCTTCAGTACAACTTTGAATTCACTAGAGATCTTCCAATGCACTCCATATGGTCCAAATTAATTACATTCCCAAGAAGTGATTTAACATTTCTGGCAACAGAGCAATTAAACTGGGTTTTCCTGCTTGACCAGATGGGTTCACTGTAACTTCACATTATTTCTCACTATCCTCACAGAACTGAAGAACTAGACTAACAATTTCTGCATGATCAGATCTCATAAGTTTTAGAAAAAAAGCAGACGCATGCCCCTATGTCCAGTTCTGGTCTCCCCAGTTTAAGAAAGATGTTGGACTGCTTGAGAGGGTCCAGAGAAGTGCAACAAGGATGGTGAAGGGACTGGAGAACAAGCCCTGTGGGGAGCGACTGTGGGAACTGGGACTGTCCAGTCTAGAGAAGAGGAGGCTGAGAGGTGACCTCATTGCTGTTTACAACTACCTGAAGGGAAGTTGTAGTTGGGCGGACATAAACCTCTTCTCTCAGGTTGCCAGCGCCAGAACAAGAGGACATGGCCTTAAGCTGTGCCAGGGTTTGTTTAGACGGGATGTTAGGAAGAGGTTTTTCACAGAGTGTGATCTCTCATTGGAATGATCTGCCCAGGGAGGTGGTGGAGTGGCCATCCCGGGAGGTGTTTAAGAAAAGAGTGGATGACTCAGTGACATGGTCTAGGCGATGGGAGGCTTGGATGGATGGAGCGTGGGCTGTGGCTTCGATCCCTAGGTGGGCATTTGCTTGAGAGTTGGACTATATGATCCTTGTGGGTCCCTTCCAACTCGGCATATCCTGTGAACCCGTGAGTACACAGGAAGGATAACTTCCCTAGTCCTACTGGCTACACTGTTACTAATACAGGCCAGGATGCCATTGGCCTTCTTAGCCACCTGGGCACACTATTGGCTCATATTAACTTTTCTTTAAGTCCAACCATTCCTCGTGCCCCCAGATGATCCAATTATCAAATCCAGCTCCTTCCAATGCAGAACGAAAGGTGCTGGGAGGGACCATCTCAGGCTTTACAGAAGCCCAAATAAATGACATCTGTAGCCCTTCCCTTGTTGATGGATGGAGTCACTCTATTGTAGAAGGCCACTAGGCTGGGCAGACAGGACTTACCCTTGGTGAACCTGCGCTGGACATTTTGCATTTATATTGGACATTTTTCTTTAAAATTGCAGTTACGTTACTTACTGAGTTAAATAGCCACTTCCTGTGGAAAAACGGTCTTCTAACAAGAAAGAAAATAGTGGGAAATTCAGATAAATTCAAACTTAAAATAAATCTTTTGCATAAATTAAAAGTTTTGTTTGACCAAAGTAAAACAAAAAACCAAAATAAAAGCCCACAGTTTCAAAGAGTGAGCATTCGTTTTGGTCATGAAGGGTCTTTCACTATGAAAGAAAGAAGGAAAGAAACAACCCTTCATCACTCTCCTAATTCGGTTCCTTCCATTATAGTATCAAAATTCACATATCTGACTCTGATCTGGGATAAAATATTAGGACCATAACTTTCCAAATTAGAAGTGGTATAGTCAATAAATGTGTGCAGTGTCTTGGTGGTGAAAGCAGGAGGCATTATCTACAAAGAAGGCAGAGTGTGTTTGGGAGCAGTGTAGAGGATATGCTGTGCTGCAAGATTGCCATTTTAATAAGTTGAGGTGCATCCAATCTGATCTGAACAAATCTTGGCTCTCCCTTAACTGTAGGGCAAGGTTTATTATTTGTATACCGACTCCAAATTGTATTATTATGAATCATATTAAATTAACTTTTGCTTTGATTGCTTGCACTTTGATAACATAAATAGCTCTACCATGGCTGACTTAATGGCAAAGATTTGTATAAACTGACAAGTTATTGTAGAGGAATAAGTATAATATAATTTCTGAAATAAATTTCTAGTGATATCTATTTTTCTAATATCCCTTAAATGCACTGAAGTGACTTCGTATTTCAGCTTTCCAAATGGGAGATAACATCTTTATTTTAAAGCTATTAAACCCCCATTTTTTTGTCCAGAATAATAGTTCTGCTTTTTTTTTTTTTTAATTACAGATGATAGAGTGCATTTGGCATTATGTGAATCACACTTTAAATACTGCCATCTAACCAACAATGAATGTTCTACAAAGTCCTTTAATTAGAAAAGGCTGTCAGCAATTCATTTTTTCAGTTATTTGAATAGAAATGATGGGAAATTTCCTTGTTAATAATCCAATACCTCTCGATTTGCAAGGATTTCTTTACAATTTTTCATGTGGAGATGATATCCTTTGCAGTCCAGTGTGAAGGGAAAACTCCGGGGCAGAGATTAACATACTGGGATTTGACTACAATGGGAAAACCCAGCTTTCACAAGTGACCCACAGTTGCTAAACTCAAGCTGTTACCAATCTCCTACCTTAATTTTTGAATCACTTCTATAGTATTCACTTTTTATTCCTTTTATTTTTCACCTTTTATTTTATTTAGAAATCATGGTCTAAACTCTCACCTTAATGAATGCTTCTGTTACGCAAAATGGAGATAGTAAAAATTTTGGTTTTCACTCTAAGTGCTTGTTTCAAGGAAAGATAAATCCATATTCCCATTCTAAAAAACTGGAAGCTTTATAGTGCATTAGAAGCAGAAAAAAGACAAACTTTCAAAGTCTTCAAACATAAAAAATAATGTTATATTTTGGCTTTAGATAGGATCTTTTTTTTTTTTAAATTATGCAGATTGAAATGTTCTTTTCCCCTGCTCTTTCTACTCAGCTAATCAAAAGAAAAATCCAAAATCCTCTAAATATGGCCAGTCTACATGAAAGAAAGGAGATAATATCAACACAATGTACAATTGCCAAGGAAGGACTAATGAAATGAATGACAGTGAACTCTATTCCAGTAAACAAGAGAACAAGAGCAAGTTTGTATCTGAAAACTGAGGTCAACAATGCTCACACAGAAATCAGATTTTAAGCATTATTTATCTTCTCATGAAACAGCCTATGTTCTGTATCATCTGTAATCCTTAAATAGGCTTTTTATTTTATTTAGAGGGTATGCTCCAGTTTTCTTAAGTTGGACAAGCAGTAATTAAAAAGTAACTGCATTATTTTACAAAACAAAGAAATCCATTCTCATTCAATGGTTTGAAATTAGGGAAATATTATAACCCAGAAGCAGAAATTTCTTCAGTTTTATCCCTATTACACCAAAATACTCAATAAATGTCTCTACTAGTAAATTCTGAGCTTTTGAAATCAAAAGCTCATCATTCTAGTGAACCTGATTGAGAGAGTAAACTTGTGTAGAACTGAATTCATAGCAATAAAGTAGAAGAAAACCCAAGAAGAATTAGTTTATCAATCAGATTTATTTACAAAACATTGGTTTATTAAACTCGTAGTTTGTTTAAGCAAGTTTTCAGTTCCCTAATATTTTGATTTTTTTTTCCATCTGGGTGAGGAAAGATTAAAAATAAAATTGCCAGCTTTCAGGATAGACTAGTTTTATAAGGGGAATTTTTTGGTCTTTCACTTTACTGAAGAATAGAGCAGAAGGCAAATCAAACCTCGTGCATCCCACACTAAAGCTGCATCAATTATCTCATTTTAAGAAAGAAATTGATGCCACATTCAGATGTGTCTGGCTGAGGTTATGACAACACTATCAGTTTAGGTCTAGTGGAAGTACAAAGCCATGTTTGTCTGTATGTGTTCTTCTCCAGTCAGCTGCATGCCTCTCTCCACTCATTTTGTTTTCTGACTAGATATTTCTGTTTGTTTGAACCTTTCTACGCCATTCAGGTCAGGCACAGAGACCACTTTAGTTAGTGCTGGATGGTTGGCAACTCTCCTTCCATGAGGCACTTGCCAAGAGCCTGCACTTGGGGTGGTCTGAAAATTTCTTCTGTCTTCTTCATTCAGCTGACAGAATGTGACTCTTGTTAGATTAGAAGTGCAAAACAAAGATGCAGGGTAACTGTCTTGTGCTCTGTCTAGTATTATCACAGACTTTCCACAGATCAGGGTAAGCTCCCAAGGCTCTGAAATCTGTCAGGACCACATGAAACTGGTTGTATGACAGATAAGACAACAGCCTGTCTGCAGCTTGTCCAGATAATTAAGTAGAATCTGTCCATAATATGGAATTACTTTCTATAGGGAAGGTGAAGCCTTCACAGCAGCAGCTGCAAGTTCCTAAATAGCTCAAGAGTTACTGTCACATTTTGTGAAAAACAATTATGACTTTTTATTAAATTAGCAATTGCTAAACCTCAGTTTATTTCCATATTCCACTCCACTCAGAACAAAAGCAAAAGTGTGCAATAAATTAATTTTTGATGTTTTCCAGGTGTTTATCGGCAAAGGAACCTAAACTGCTGTTTACTTAGTGGGATGGACATACAGTGCTTGAAAGTGGGGTCAGTGAAATTTTAGTTCAGTGTTATGGAACATTTATATAACTTTTGGTAATAAAATCCCCTGTACTTCCTCCCATTCCCTCAAATACATATATGTATCTCTTTCCTAAAGAAAACACAACTTGAATGTTAACACCAAAGCTGAGATATGGTACACTCCCTCTAGACCTGGAGCAGCCCCCAGAATGCTCATGCTTTTCATCAATCACCAGTTGTTCTATTAGGGTTCATCTACACAGAGAGCTTTTTCCCAAGCTCAGAAGTAATTTTTGGGTAATATTTATCTTATATAACCTTTTACAATAACAAACATACCAATAAATCCTGCAACACTGGCAAGACTGACCTATTTGGGAACCAGAAGGGATGCAACTCTATAGGTCAGTAGTAAAAGCTATTTGGGGTCTCATGTTTCCAATTTGTTTCAACATCAGGTAAAGTCTAGAAATGTGATTTTATCTTAAAGCGCTTAAATCTGAGGAATGCTTCTATCTGACTGACAGAACACCAGGTAATTTCAGTCTTTATTCATCTCCTTATATATAAAATTTACAACCTTAGAATAAGTCCCTCTTTCATATAAATAAAAATTCATAGTATCATGTCATAATAGAAACTAAAATTTGTATATGGTGACTCCAAGTTAACAAATACCTCTGCACACCTACTTGGTGACTGAAAATGGAATTTAAACCCAACAAAATCATGCCATCCCTGTTTTTCTCTAGACACCTCAAAGAACACAAAGGAGTCCTTTGCCCTTCATCTCAAAAGTCACTCTTACTAATTTTAAAGGGTACAGTGACGAGAATGAAGAAGCTCAACTCATGGCTTCAAGTGCCAGAATCAGTTGTAACAATGATGTTGCACGATCATGAGCTAACTGTAAAAAGCTTAGTTAAACAAATCATCGGGTCTGTAAACGAACAATCTGATTCTAATGATGTTTCTCACACTTTGTCCAAATCCAGTGGTCTATTGCTATTTACACTTTTGAATTTGACTAATCTTACTCACCTGGATTCAGATCTCACTGAGGTTAGCAGCAATAACAATTGAGTTTCTAATGTGTTATATATAACGGATGGGTATTTATGCTGGCCAAAGAAGCCCTCACTGTGTTCAGCTTTATGTTCTGCAGAAGAAAATCAGGTGTAGAGTATTGCAGCAATTTATTGACGCCTGCTAGGAGGGCAGCATCTAATGAAGGTTGTTAAGACTCTGATCCTCCTTCAGTTTGCTCTCTTGAAGCAGATAATCCCAGCAGCAGTGACTCTTCCCATTTTTAGCTGCAGCAGCCTGTTTTGCAACTGTCTAGAGTTCTCTAAATAGTAACTAAATAAAGAAGCAAAACTCAAGAAACTAGTTTTTAAACATTGTATGGTTTGTATGCACAAATCTTTGTGCTCACAGTCTCATGTGAATTCAGTCACTGTGATATTACTTTTATTAGACTAGGTGGGAAAGGATCTAATGCAAGTCCTCTGGAAGGCTTTTAATCTCCAGCTTTATTCCAGGCATAAAAGAATAAATTACTATAAAAGCTACATTTCTTCTATGATGATGAAACCCTCACTTTCTGCAGAACGTCATTGTTCTGTGCTCAGGAAGCTGAAGGGTTACAAAATAATGATGCTAATCATGAGAGATTAATCAATGGAGACAGGAGAAGGGTAGCATGCCAGACAGAAAATGATGTGTTTGGGAGCGTCAGAGGGCTGTTTGACTGTGGGAAAAAAGTATACATATCTATCTTTGCAAGGTAGCAGGTATGAGCATAAGAGAGTAAGTGCCAAATTAATGCATTTCAGTGAATTATTATCAAGTTTGATAGATGTGATAATTATCATGTTTCTTCTTATTTTACTAAAAGATAGAAGAAACATAAATTAAGATAAACCAGCCTGTATGCTTTTTCAATGAGAAGACAAATGGAAAGGACTAGAAGGACACAAGAAGGTGGTGGTTTTATCTTGGGCAGGACAAGAGGATGTAAAAAGGAGGGGAATAAAGATTAAAATATGCTACCCAGATCTCAATTGCTTATTTGACCACGTTCTTGGAATCTCTGTTTGTTCATGCTCTGACATGCACATGTAATGAGCGTGAGCTTAAAAATCACCAAGCACCAATTCCAGAATTCAAGAAAGATGAAATGAAAAATTAGGTTTTTTTGCCTTCTGCATACATAGTGCACTAACATTTAAGCATTTGTCAAGATTGTGGGTGAAAGAGACAGTAAATAAAAAATACATATTTTGTGTTAAAAAGTAAGAAAACTTGCATTTTAGTTCATTCAAAAATTTTTATTTCTGTCAAAAGAATTGATAATTAAGTTTGAAAACAGTTGGAAAGATATTACTTGCATGAAAACAACTTCCTTTTCCCTCCCTAAAACCAGAAAAAAGAAACAAAACCATGTAACAAGTAAATATGAGAACATTCTCTTTCACTATGAAAAGAAACAGGAGCTTTGACTCCTAAAAGGGCCTATGAAAATGATGCAAAGTAAGTTTTTTAGTTGAAATGCAACAGTGGAAGTTCTAAAATACACCTCAAGCCCTTGAAAAACCTCTTTGGAAAACAAAAGATAAATATGCACAGCTGTTATATGCTAAAATGCTTATAACCTAACCTTCCCCTTTTATTTTTATTTGAGGAAAAAGATCCAGTTCTGTCGATTTCTATTTTAATGTCTAAACTCTGTTCAAACTGAGTATCAATTTTCCTCTGCTCAAATAACCAAGAACCTGGTCCTTCTAGTATAGTTAATAAATCAGGGAAATATATGTTTCATCCGCCATATTATTTCCTCTGATGGAATTATTACCAGTAAAAGCTCTATAACTGGTCTGTGATATGAACTATTCCTACCACATTTCTTCAGGGTCTTTCAATATGTTGCTTACCTGGATAATGTCTGAATTAACATTTCGTATCACACTGAAATATCAGCGCAGACAACACACCCACTATACATCCTCCATCTCTGTGCAGTAATCCCATTTTATGCTCAGGTACGATCTGTCAAGATAGGATCTTTGATGCCATAAAATTGGAGAAACCAATAGAAATATATCTGTGAAGTTTTGCTGATGCTGCTGACATATTTTAAAAACCTAGTTGGACAGAGGGGTGTTTTGTTATTGGCTGCAGGGGATTCTGGTTTCCATTCAACACCTGAATACTCAGTCATATATGCTATAGCTTAAAGTTTGGATGAATTTGCTGAATGGGTAAGATGACAGGCTAGTTATTGCTTTTCTTAGAGTAAGACTGTTGGGGATAGTCATGGCTGGCTATTGAAATAATGCTAGACACAAAATCTTTATGCCACTTAAAGATACGTATTACAAACATACAATTAAATGCATTAAATGCATTAAAATGAATGTTTAGGGGCTTTCAAGTGCCCCCCAAACCAATTCTGCAAATATTCTGATTGTTTTGATAGACTTTTCTATGCATTATGTATGAGTTTAGTATTTGATAAGGTTAACACATAACAAATCAATTAATCTTACTTTTGAACATATACAGTTTTTCTTAAATTTACTACATTTTTTCTCTAAATCCTCTAGCATGCTGTGTATTCCTGTAGCTTGCATTCTGATATCAAAATGTTTTCCAATAAGAAGTCCCATATGGTAGTTCAGTAGCATATAAGACTTTGATTATTAGAATCAGTGAGTATTAGGATAGACTCATCACAATAATCACAATAATGACGCTGCATTTTTAATCTTAATTAACAGGTACATTGATTTGTTGTTCAAACATTGGCTAACCATAGCTACTGAAGGATATGCTCTGTCTGAAAAATCTTTATTTCGTAGACTCTTTTTCTGAGGCACTTCAAACTTGAAGATATTCAGTACAGCCATCCATTTATCTAACATAAGTTCCAAACACTATTGTTTTCTATAGATGATGTATTTCTAACTAATGGAAAAATAAATACTGATAGACAGCACAAATCTACTGGTTAGCAGGAACTTTGCCAATTACTCCAGTAAATAAAAACTCAAGTTGATGCAGCCTGGCTCATCATTCTGCAGAACATAAAGCTGAACAGAGTGAGGACTTCTTTAGCCGTCATAAATACCCATCCTGTCTGTGCTGTGCCCATTTCCTTGATAAAGACACGGTCCCGTGTGTGCATATATGTATTTATAGGTATAAAAGGTAATATAAGGTACTGTTAAAAGTCAGGATTTCTACAAAAACTTTTACTAATTGCTACATTTACCAGGAAGACAGAGCATCTAAACTCATTCCTTTTCCAGAAGCTCTGGAATTGATCTTTAGGATCTCTTTGTTTATTTTGTTCTGAATTTTATTTTTGCTTTCTGCAGGAACACGTGTCTCCTTGATGTCTATGTTCCCACGCTATTCCCATGAAAATCTCACTCAGGCTTACAGACAGATGCACTGCAGATCCTGAGAGTACTAAGTGGGTCCAATTCTGTGAAGTGTTGGGCATTTTCTGTATTTCCCCAGGATTATGTCTTACTAGTACAGTTTCTTCCTAAATCTTTTCAACTTTCCCAATCTTTGTGTGGCATATTACAAAAATGTAGTTCACAGTTTGTAAGCTTTCAAACTTTCCAGAGTGAAACAGCACACAAGAGTCCAAGTACACATTTGGCTTTCATACCAATACCAGTCCCCCGAAGAGAGTTTGAATAATTCTGTATTTTAGTTTTAGTTAAGAGAGACTATTATAATTATGAAACATTTTCTGCAAAAGCACTTTTGACTGAATCTTGTGTTCACACTCAACTCTTCTAGAATGAATTTTTCACAAGTATTTAAAAATATTCCTGACCATTAACAATGATGCTAAAAACTCTAGAAAGCCACAAATCCCTTTTCGTCACATGAAAAGAGGAGGTGATTTTTTGTAAGCAGATAGTCTTCTGATTGGAAGGGTAGATTTATGGGAAAAAAGCTGTATTTCATATGAAAAAGATTTTGTGAAAAGGATTATATGAACAAGATAAATATAAAATTTTGTATTCATGCACATTAATCCCTAGTTTTTAATGTAAATTTAAATTACAGAGTAGCCATAGAAAGAATAGATGACTTTTTTAAAAAAAATCTGTTTCTTTTTTGTGTCTTGGCAGCAAAATAAGCAGAAATAAGGCTTACTGAAAACAAAACACCCAACCAACAAACAAAACAACACTGTACCAATCCTTCTACCAGCGCCTGTTTTTCGTTGGAAAGAATAGGAGAACATAGTACTCTTGACCACCCATGTACTTTAGACCTCCAAACTCTATTTGTATGCTGAAATCAGTAAGGAAGAAATGGTTTGTGCATGCAGGAAGTTGCAAAATTTGCTGCGTCTCTCAAGGGAGAAGTATAGAATGAAAATTATATTTGCCTGTGTTTCAATTTAAGAACAAATGTAGAAATAGGAGTGAAGGGTACTCATCACCTTGAAGTTACTGAAATTAAAAAAAAACAACTTTTAGTCATTAGTACCAAAGGGAATGAGACAAAGAAATAACCTAACTTACGGATAAAGTAAATCAAGATTTTTCAATCTGCCTTTTTGATGCTCATTTCTCCATTGTTTTGTACTTCTACTCTAGTCAAAATCTGTCCCATTCTGATAACTTTTCATAGGCAAATCCTACAACTGGGCTTAATATGATTTAGAAACAGAGGAACAGCCAGACATGAGAACTCAATGGGCCAGGGACTATTTAAAGCACATGATTGTATTCTAACCTGAGAAACTAAATGAAAGGTACCCAGGAATGCTGACAGAGATGACTGATGAGTTTGCAGGGCCACTAACATCAGTTGCAAATCATGACAGCTGTGGGTGTCCCCTATGTCTAGGGACGACACATCTATATTCAAAAAAGGCAAAGAAGCAATGATCTCTAGGTTTATAAACTCATTCCAGGGAAAGATCATGCAACAGACCTCGGAATCCATTACCAAAGACATGAGTGACAGGAAGGCAACTGGGAGAAATCAACATCAATTTACTAAGACCAAATCATCCTTGACCAGCCTCACCTACCTTTCAAGAAGTGATCCCTGGCTATGTGGACAAGAAGAGAGCAGAGACTATAATATACCTTAGGTTTTGTAAGTCTTTCTACACTCTCTCCCAAAGCAATGTCACTTGGAAACTGAGAAAGCATAAGCTGGAATAACAGATAGTGAGATGCATTGAAAACTGACTGACGACATTCAAAACTGCCAGGCCATTAAAACATTAGTTAAGGTATCTAATTCTAAAACCCAGCTTATCTCTTGGAGATTTTAGAATGAGGCAGAACTAATTTGTTCTGAGTAACTAATGGCATATGGATGCATCTTTTGGACGCAGGACAAAATGGCTGAGAAGATAATGAACTGAATGCTGAACACAGAAGAGCAGCTTTGCACTCAGTCTGAGGAAAAGACGAAATTCTGTGAAAATTAGAATCAGTGAGATTTCAGGGAGTTCCTAAAATAATAAAGGATTGGGAACTTTTGAAAGCTGGAATAACTCTTTCTATGTATAAGCTATATACTACAAGCTATATACTACTATATATAAGCACTTCTTGTGAAACGATCAAAGAAAGGCATAAATTTAAACTTGAAATCCAAGCAGGAAAAAAAGGTTAGCTCAAAATATACCCTTACAGTTGCTGCAGATGTGACAGATTCTTGAAGCACTTTCCATAGACATAAAGAAAACAAATAATGGCAGCACAAGGAGATGGTGTTGCCATAAGTAGTAATAAGAAATTTCTGGGTTTCCAGGCAGTTTGTGTGAATTCAATTTATGTTTGTGAGTGTGTGGCAGTATTTAGAAGTGTACATAGCTTCAGAGCTACATTTGAACGGGACTAAATAATCCAAACTCTTTCAGCTTATTAAACACCACACAAAATACCATGTATTTCAGTACTCCCTCTCCTGATTGGCATATGTGTTAGGAAACCTGAACACTCCTAACCCAGTGCAGTCCCAAAATTTTGGCACTAGAAGCATCCATTTATGTAGTTCTAGAGAAAACAAAAACTTGTTTTGGTTTAGGAACAAGCCTGAGTATTTTCAGTTTTATGAGCCTGAATGTAGTATCACAGAAGTGGCACAAAATAAAGTACAACAGTATGACCTGTATGTCTTATAAGCAATTATCTACTATCCAGTTCAAATAAATAGTCTTCAGGAAACTACGCTCATGGGAGATTCAGGTTGTAGGTCATAAGTCTTTGTCAGCAAATTAATTCAGTAAATTAACTTAAATAAGCCAGACAGAAAAAAAAAATGGAATATTTTGTGTAGGATATTATGTTGGAGGGAATGAAAAATAAATCAGCATTCCTAAAATTTATGTCTGGAGAGTCCTCTTGAAGATTGGTTTAGTAATGAGACTAAATGTTAAACAGAAGAGAGTTTTCGTAACATCATTGGTCTTCTCTGGTCTGTATCTTATTTCCATTTGTGATAAATGCATCAGAGAAAAGTATAGCTGGTCTTTTGTCCTTTGAGAGCCCCTAACTACCCAAGGTTAATCATTATGTTCTGATGCCTAGAGATGATGAAATAAAGTGTGAGCTTTTATTTTAGTTCTCATTTTGCCGAAAAACTAAAGCAACAATATTGCATACATACTGATTCTTGAACAAATTCTGATCTTGCCATGTTCCAGGAAAGAAATTACTGTGGATTTGATCTATTGGAACAAGAAAGACTTCTGAAATGTCACATCTTTCCAAAGATAAGTGGGAAGGATGGATCCAATCTTGTTTCCTAGGCAATTACCTAATTTGTTTTAAAAATTTAAGATAATTCCAATTGACAACCTCCTCTAGTAAATAGTGTAAAACTTAACTGTCCTTCAGCCGTGAAAGTGAATGTTACAGCAAGGTTTAACTTTTAATTGTATCCTGTAGCAAATTAATCAATCTTCTTACACCTTTGATGGCAAGACTTAAAAGTCATTCCTAGATATTTTAGGATTTTATTCCATTAATAATAATGACTCCATTATTATTGCATTTTTAAATGTCTTTTCTACATTCCTACATGTAGTGGACAAACTACTCACTATCCTTCGTGCTTACTCCTCAGTGCTTAGCAGGAACGGAAGACATGATACGCTATAAAGATATTCTGAAATGACAACATTTACCTCCATTCCATCTGTAATTTAAATTGCCTGTGGATAACTGAACTTTTCCAGGAGTAATCATTGAGCATCATCCCGTTTAAAGCCCTGAACACTCTGTTGTGGTTTGACCCTGGCTTGATGCCAGAGATTCACCCACAGCCACTCTCTCACTTCATTTCTGCCCTGCAACCCCACCCCCTATAAAAAGAGGGGAAGAGAGAGGAAAAGGAAAAAAACTGAAGGGGTTTTGCTACAACAGGAATGAGGACTATTAGAAATCTTTCTACTGTCACAGGCAAAACAAGCTCCAAAATGGGGAATGTAAAGGAATTATTTCTAACAAGATCAGAGCTTAACGTGAGAAGTATCATCTTAAAGGCAACCGTCTCCCCCCACCCATCCTTCTCTTACAAGAGATACCACATGCCCTTTTTTCCTCCAGGAGACAAAGGGGGAACAGGAGTAGGGAAAAACCAGGCAGCTGGTGTTTTTCTGCCGCTGCTCAGTGGAGGAAGCCATTTCGCTGCCTTTCATAGGGTCTCCTCCCCGCCCATGGGAGAAAGTCTTTCATGACCCTTCCTAGTGTGAGTCCAATTCCAGGGGCAACAGCTCTTCCACACTCTGCTGCCCAGGAGTGTTTCCACAGGGTGCAGTTCTTTGAGCACTGGCTGCGCTGCTTCAATGTGGGTCCCGTTTCAAAGCACAAAGATCCTACCACATACAGTTCTGCCACACATCGTGGACTCCTCTTCCATAGGCTACACGTCTCTCCTGGGACTCTGCTCCAATGTGGGCTCCAATGGCCTTCCTCCAGCATCCTCCTGCTCCAGCGTGGGCTCCCCCTCCATGGCCACAGGTGGATCTTCTGCATCCCTGTTCTTACCACAGGTTGCAGGGAGGCGCCTGGAACACTTCCTCTCCCTCCTTCGGCCCTGGCCTTGGTGCCTGCATTTGCTGTTACAACTTCTCACGGCTCTTCTCCGGCAGCCATCATCTTCTTGCTGTTACATTTCCCGCCCCCTTCTTAAATATGTTATCACAGAGGCACCTCTATCTCTTCTGATTGGCCTGGCCTTGGCTGGCAGCAGGCCCAGCCAGAGTTGGCTGGTATTAGCTCTGCCAGCGATGAGGGAGTCTTCCAGCAGGTTCTTGAAGAAAAGCCTCCTCCATAGCCCCTCCCACTGCTAGAAAAAAAAATGGCCACAGTAAACCCGGCACACACTCGTACAGCTCTATCATGGAAATTTTCTTAATTAAACTGCAGAGAAATCAATGGGAAGCCTTTCTTGATTTTGACAAACACAGTCTTGAGTTCTAGATCACCAAGGCTATCTTTTTTCTTGGTCTTCTGACTTCAAATGCTAAACAAATTTATGGTTATTTGGTCAATTCGATCTCACTTTCATCAGATGTTCTACTTGCCCTATCAGTTTTATAAGCTGCTGCTGAAATAGAGTTTGAAAACAAACCTTGGTGCCTGGGAACCAACAGAATGTATCTCTTCAAAGAAGGGTCATTACATGCCTGTGTCATGTTTTATCTCATGGGGAAAAGAAACAAACTCTTGAGCTACCTCATGCTCAGAAAGCCTTCTGTCACCTAAGTCACAATTCCAATGATAAGACAAACTCCATGTCCTACTGCCAGCTATAGAAAGGAGTCAGAAAACAACTAATTAGCCTTTATAGTGTATAATTAGAGAAGCCATGTTAAAAGGAATCTTGAACTTCTGTTTAAAATGCCTACTAACATAATGCAACTTATGATATGAAATTATTTGTTATATGACTCAATATGGCGTAGTATGACTTTTGGGCTCCTTAATACAAGAAAGACATCAAGGTGCTGGAGCATGCCCAGAGAAGGGCAACAAAACTGATGAGGGATCTATAGAGTAAGTTTTATGAGGAAGAGCTGAGGAAGTTGGGGATGTTTAGCCTGGAGAAAAGGAGGCTCAGGGGGGACTTTCTCACTCTCTACAAGTGTCTGAAAGGAGGATGTAGCAAGTGGGGGATTTACCTCTTATTTCAATTAACAAGCAATGGGACAAGAAGAAACAGCAGAGGTGTAAATTGGATATTAGGAAAAGATTTCCACATTTAAAGTGTGTTCAAGTATAGGAAGCTCAGGGAAGTAGTAGAGTCACTCTTCCTGGAAGTGTTCAAAAAAATGTTGATGCGGCACTTACGGACATGGTTTAGTGGTGGAATTGGCAGTATTAGATTCATGGTTGGGTCTTAGAGGTCTTTTCCAACCTTAATGATTCTATGATTCTACTTGAAAGTAATTTTCTTGAAGTAATTTAAGATTCTACTGCATGGAATTTTTTTGCATGTGTTATACAAACTTTTTGATGAACAGCTTGCCTATTACCTGTAAACGACATTACAAAAATCTTTTAAAATTTCTTTAGTCCAAAACAAAGTAGGCAGTGGAGCAGGAATTCTACAATGACATATCTCTCTCATTTGGATGAATGGATGCAGCTGGGGAACACATCTCTCTAACAGAGCTGAATCAGTATGGTTTTAGAGAACAACTGCTTGGTCCAAGACTTGGGAGGGCCACAAGCAAAACTGTTATAATTTTCCTCATACAATGCCCTAGAATGGAAGGACAACTGCACTACTTGGGAAAATCTTTTTAGCTGAGGGAGAGCAAATTTCAGACTATCCAGAAACTGACAGAGCAGATCTGTTTGATGAAGAGGTGGAAATGAAATGCTTGGTAAACACCAGAGTTCACAGTGCTGAACTTTATAGGTGGCTTGTACTGATGCTTGCAACAGTGGAAACTTCATACATGCACAGACAAAGCCCATGAGACAAAAACATAGTAATAGCATAATTACTAGTTTGATTTGAGTTACTAGAATGTCAGTGGAAAACATAAGGAGTGATTTAATAACTTGCACAGCTTCTATGGGAAAAGCAGATAGCCACAATGAACTCAATAGAAATTAGGAAAGGATTTCCCATGCATTTTGTGAAACAAACTTTACATTCTGTGTGGAAACACACAAGAAAATGATTTATTGATTTGAAGAACTGAGTCAATTTCTCATTTTGGAAGGTGATATTGATGGTGGGTTTTTAGTAAAACTTGTGAATCATACTGTCAGACTGTGATGCCTATTTTTCAGGGAAATCTTAAAGATTACTTGCTAGTAGATGACAATGATGTGCAATAAATAAAAGTATATTTCTTCACATTGATTAACGATAAAAATCCACTCTTCAATAGCTAGGAAAGAGAATCTTTAAAAAAAAGCCCCTCAAACTAGACAAAATTTTGTGCTGCTTTTTAAAAACAGTAAATTCCACAGTCCATTCTGTATCAACAAAAATAGTCTTACATTTAAACTTTGTACTTAATTTTTCATATAAACTTTCCCATCATAGGTGCATATTGTATACATTCCTTGAATTCATACTTCCATATATAATTTATTTATGTAATTTCCATAATATTAAATATAAATGATTCATTGTACTTGCTGTCTGAAACTGTTTTGATCTTCACTTGTAGAGATAGTCAGCACCAACAAATTTCAGATGGAAATTGTTAGTCATCATCTTTATACTTTACTCAACACAATCCAAATTAATACCTTTGTTGTTATTCTTTCATTCCCTGATTCTGATCTTAACTCTGACAAAGACTGACCATGCTGATTTGTTTCTTTCTCACATTATGCCTTCTTTCCTGGGTCACAAACATGCTCACAGATGCCTTGTCCATCAGTTTATTAATACCTTTTTCTATTGGTATAGAATTTTCAATCCCAGTTTACCAAGTACAGTCAATCATGACATTCAACTATTATTTCCCCAAAGACTTATAAGTGTCACTTCCCATGTTAAGTGCTGCCCCTAGCCCATTGTTATTTGAAGATAAGATAGTGAGAAAATGCTTTTGAAAAGGTTTTTGAAAAGGATTTACTCATTATTTTGTGATTTTTTTTGGTCTGTCTCCTAGTGTGAACTGTCTTACCTTGGTCTTCAGACTGAAAGCTTCTTGAAGTAGGACTGTTACTGGAATTAAATGCATATTTGCAGCAATTAAAAAAATTAATAACGGTTATATTTGTATCCTGCTAGTATTTTTTCTTTAGTTCTCATCAAGATTAGACATGCTTACACTTCACAAACCTATTTTAAGTGGTGACAACATTATTTGTATTACTGAAGCACTCAAAACCCACAGACTTGGGCCACAACCTCATTGTGCAAGATCCTGTATAAACAGGACAGAAGAATGATCCATACACCAGAAGGAATGTAACCAGTATAAAGCAAGAATCCTCATGCAGACTAATGTGGGAGTACAAGGAAAATGATCAGTTGTGTCATATAAATAATGTTTTTAGTAGTCTGGGAACACAGGGTTCTTGACTGATATCAAACTTTTTTCAGATACTTCAGCAAAAGAGCACAGTAAAGAAAGCACTTGGAACAGTTAATGAAATAGTTTTGCTCATGTACTAGGGAAGGTCCTTGTGAGGAAAAGCACGAAGGATTACATTCTTGTGTTTTGGCTTTTTCCACAGTCGTGAATGTTACTCTATAAGTATTTTTCTGAATCATCTACATCTAGATCTGATCTAGACAATTTCGTCTTTATTTCTTCATGAACTGTTTCATCTTTTCATGTAGTGAAACATGAACTGGTTTTATCCTTTCCTTTTCCCCACTTCCAGTTTTCTCTGAAAGAGAATCATTCCATTCAAGATTCCCACTCAGCCCCTGCAGCACACAGATGCTCCAGGCATCAATATGCCCTCATGCCTCCGGTCTCTTTTGCCACTCTCACACATAAAAAGATTATGAGAAATACTGACAATTCTGCAGCTTTTGAAGACAGCAGAAAAATTGTCAAACTTTGTAAACACAGTTTATTAGCTTGATGAACTGCACTCAAATGCATTTTTCTTGCAGGAACAAGGTATTTTCTAAATAAAAGATGTGAACTGTCCAAAAGTATGCTAGAGCTCATAAAAGTATGAACTAAAGATTTTATGATATGATGAATGGCATCATTGCTAAATTAATTAATATTAATTAGTAATTAATACTACTCTGTAGCTTGTCACAGGCCATGAGACAGAAGCATGTTTTTTGTCGGTGAATGCTTACATGCTGAGTTTGTTGCAAGATTAGAGTGTGAAGTAGCAGTTTTCTCTAATCTTTCACACAATTACTTTACACCAGTCTAGCATAATACATAGGCAAAGAAGATTTACAGGAAAAGGGCATTTCTCAACGTTATCATTGTTACTTAACAATAAAATTATTTAAAACTTGAACTGTGTAAGTACGTGCTTGCACTAATATCAATCAATGACAAAACACAGTTCTGAAAGCACACAACATATGCTAACTGGAAGGAATCTTTTGCCTGTGTTGTGATTAACTCCATCTACACCATTTGCAAGAGATTGGGGAAGTTTAGAATTAGAAATCACATGAGTTACAGACGGAGGGTAATCCAAAAAAAGCGTTCTGACAGGCAGACACCCATGAAATGCTGCCTTGGAATTTGTGTATCCCATCTTTAACTCCACCCTACCAGTAGCCTGGACAGGAGCAGCGGGAGATCTGACTGGACTCACGTTCTGCAAGGCCCTGCAGCAGGACCACTGATGACCCTGAGTGATTAAGGGTCAACAAACTTCAGCCTGAAGCAACTGTTCTATGAACTTTGGCACATTCTGAGTTGGCTCCTGCTAGTTTGTTTCCTTTGGCCCTTATCTTGCAGTTTAGCAAGGATTGTGAAATTCTGAATAAAGTTACAAGACAGATCGGTTCTGTCTCAGTGACTTAAGGTCTCACTCTTCAAATGTTCTTGGTCTTCAAAATTCCTTTGGTAAATAACCTCATCTATCAGACAAATGTTTTTCAATAGGTGTGTCGAAGAACTCAAGAGGAAAAAAAGGAAAACTTTGTATAACGATAAAAAAAAAAAGGTTTAAATATCATGTGGGGGAGGGAAACATCATTAGAGATTCTGTGTGGTATGACTTTGGAACAGCAACCTGCATTCTATGTGTGCACAAACTTCAATCTATAGCTGGAAAAAAACCTGTGCTTTTAATCTAGTACTGCGTGTTGTTTTCATATGGATAAATGGAACAACCATTTCAGAAAAGTGCAAATGCCTTTGGAACATGAAAAATAAAGAGGAAAAGGAGCCACACATTGGTGATTGATCCCAAATGTCCAAGTTGCTTACAAAAGAGGACTTTTAATATAAAGTCAACTAGACTTCTGAAAATTTTGCTGTGCTTTGTAGGCAGAGCTCTAGCATAAATTATACGTTCTGCCTACTTAAAAGTGTAAAGAGCAGAACATGTAACTCACTAGACTCCTGTTTTTTCTTAGCAGTGATTTTTCTGATGTGTCTGCCAGTACTGTGAAGGAATAGCTAATGAAACAATGACCTGCAGTGATAGGTAATAATTGGTAGATATGTAAATAAAAAAGGGTGCAGAAGTAATAAAATATTACATTTCCTATATTTCTTGCAAAAAAGCAAATAATTTCAAATCAGAAAGCTACGTAATGAGACCTGTGACAGCTGTTAACATACTTTGAGATGTAATTCAGCTAAATAGTCCCAGTGCTTCTCCCGTGATCTTTACCTGAAAGAATGTAGTTCCTACTTGTGTGTATTTTAACATCCCATTGCTCTTTCTTCTCTTCCTATCCTTCTGAGCAAGTAGGAACAAGTAATAAAATAATCATATGAAAAATTTTGTTTTCTTCCTTAGCTGGGATTATTTCTGGAGTATTTCTAATTCTAGCAAGGAGCTTTGAAAGAGCACTCAGGTTAAGGTTTTCAGTATGTGAAGACAGATTTCTAAACACACAGGCACCGCATTACCAAGGCACTTACAAAAGTAATTCAGAATTTCAACTATGATGCTAACATAAGTAGATAGAACAACAGGGTTTCCCTTACTAGAAGGAAAGATCTCCATCTCAGTCCTGGAGGTCACGTAAGTTGCAATACATAATATTCAGCAGCAAGAAGGACTTTTGCATTTGTTCAGCTCCGCAGCTATCTACTGTCTTTAAACACCTAAACTCTTAAAAAAAATCTGCTCTTCCAGTAATTTTCAGAAATCTTTAATAAATGAGTAAAAAACTATTTTCGACAATCACGTCTTCCTGAAGTGCAGAATGGCTTCCAGGTAGCTAGGTTTTCTGAATTGAAAAAAAAAAATCTTAAATTTCACAGAATCACAGAATATTATGAGTTGGAAGGGACCCACAAGGATCATCTAGTCCAACTCACCATCTAACACCCATACGGAGACCGAGAGCACATCCCAGAGCGGTAACACCAGCCTAGATCCCTCACAGTCTAGCAGGCCACTCCGAGCCGGAAGGGGCTCAGGATCATCCAGCCCTACACTACCCCAGCTAGACCACGTCACTAAGCTCCTCGTCCAGTCTTCTTTTAAACACCTCCAGGGACGGCGACTCCACCACCTCCCTGGGCAGCCCATTCCAATATGCAATCACTCTCTCTGTGAAAAACCGCTTCCTAACATTAAGATTAAACCTCCCCTGGCGTAGCTTGAGGCCGTGCCCTCTCGTTCTGGTGTCGTCAGCCTGGAAGAAGAGGTCATTTCTATCTTTTCTTAATATAGAATCTATATGCTCGGATTTCCCATTACAGTTTCCAATAGATTTTCTACAGGATGTGCAAAACAATCTGAGAAACCCATAAAAGATTTTTTTTTTGCTTTTGTAAGAATACAGAAGTATCAAAACACCCTGAAATCCCTAAGCATGTTGAAACATCACTCAGCATTGACAACAGCAAAACTAGATCCTTCTTGAATTGCTTTTGTACTGGCAAACCAGCAAAAATAGAAGTAAAAAAGTTTCATGTGACTGTGTAACAAAGTTCCATAATGAGCCAACTCAGTTCAGTTTTAATGTCTTTGAAACTAAGTATGAAATTGACCCTATTACCTTCTGTCATGTTTTTTATTATGTACATTATACCCACTGATTGTCCAATCAAATACTGAATTGTTGAACATTTTTGTTCATTCGGCATATCAACCATGTGAGTTTATTGTGAAAATAAATTCATTGCTCCTATTCAGCTGAAAGGTTTACACCTAATTTCGCTTTTTCTAGCTAAACCTACCAATAGCAGCAAATGCAGAATTTTAAATACTGTTATTTGAAAATTCCTTCAGGCTTCCAAGGACACTATCTTGGTTAATCATTTGGGGTGTTTTGAAATGCACTACATTTCAAAGAAACAGTACACTTAGTCCCAGTGTGTAAACCATTACACACTCTTAAGACTACAGCACAGCAATATAAGTGCTGGACTGAGAGTGACAGCTTTGTAAGGAAAGTGTTAGTATTCTGCAGGACTGCAGACTATTGAGAGATTATTTTCATCATCTAGTCCTCTTCCTTCTCTGTAATGAAACTCTACTTTCTTTTCACATTTCAGTCTTCAGACTCAGCGGCCTGTAATTCCTCACCAACTGCCTCTCATGTTTTTGTGTCACCTATCAAACTACTATGGAATAATAAAATTCCCAGTCTAGTGCCATTCACATACCAACAGCATTTTCTTCTCAGAGCAGGATTCCATAACTTCAGAACGACTTTGGAAAGCTGCAAAGTCTCCTAGATTTCCATCTCATGCAGTAACCTGTTTGCCTTTCTGTATTCTGCATGGCAATATTTTACTATTAATTTCTATGTAATATATCTGTATTATTTAAAATACAATAATCATATTTCATTATTTATCTGGTTGTAGGATACAGAGGTTACCTCAAGTACCGTTATAGTTTGTTTGGATTTTGCTCCTCCTTTGAAATAGGGGTAGTACAAAAATACTATAAAGATGGTTTGATAAGAAAAGGTAAATAGAACAAAATTTCAGAACACAAGCTATATTTTAGGGAATAAAAACAGGCAAACTAAAATTTTTGCTAGTCTCTATGTAACACAGAAAGGTACTTCAGATAGGTTGAAGAAAATAAAAAGTGGCAACACACTGGAATGTGTAATTTCTATTTATAGAAAGCCCAACAAACTAGAAGCCTGTGCCACTTAGTTAGCAATTTACAACACCTTCATTGTATGGTGGAGTGCAGAGAGTGGAAGGCTATTTCATTTCTGTATTCCCAGGCGCGTGTCATTTCCAAACTCATATTTAATAGTGTGTAACTGCCTGAAGGGGAGAGAGCAGAATGTGTGGCATGTCTCACTGAGAGGAATTTTATGCATTAAAAAACCCAAAACCACTGTTTCAACTGTTAAAAACAGAGCTAACCAAATCCCTTGCTTCCACCCTGGCTTTGAAGTAAAAAAAAAAAAAAAGAGGAAAGACAAGAAAAGGAAATCAGTGAGACGTGAGACTTGGAAGAGACTGAGAGGCAGATGGAGGTCTCCACCCGTGGGGGTAAGGCATTCCTCTCCTGTCCTCCACCACCCTTTCAGATGCCACCCTATGAGCTACCCCTACAGAACAGGTTTGGGGTTCTGGACTTTGGGGATCGGGAGGATGACATGGAGGGAGGTCCGCCACCTAGTAAACCTAGTAAACCTG
>WEKX01009970.1:22214-38165 GCA_013390025.1 Pitta sordida | reverse complement strand
GTGTTTAAGAAAAGACTGGATAAGGAACTCAGTGACATAGTGTAGATGATGGGAGGCTCAGATGGATGTAGCATGGTGCTAATGGCTCCAGGGCTGTGGTTCAATCCCTGTGTGGGATGCATGGGAGTTGGACTAGATGATTCTTTTGGGTCCCTTCCAACTTGGACTAACCTGTGAACCTGTGACAGGTAGTGACATCAAGAAAAACTCTGCAGCCTGACTGCTTGCTACGGTCTCTGCTCAGATACTTTCTGGGACTTCTGAAATAAAGTCCTGCTGATAATGCTTAAGAAGAAAGAATTTATGGACAGTTTCCCATCAAGTGTGCATTAGCCAATTGTCATTATTTCAGTTTTGAGTGAAACTTTGTACCTGGGGCAGCTAAGGCAAAATACTCTTCAAAGAAAGTCTGTCCTAACCATTAGTTTAGCTAATGGACAGAAGTTAAGAGTCTCACAGATGTGTGTTTAGACCACATAGAAGTGTTACACTGGTGAGGTTAGACTAGTGAGATAAAGTGGGGATAATAATAAAAATTCTCATAAGCAAGACTGACTCTAGAGTTAAAAAAGGTAAGGTATACATCTATAA
Source organism: Pitta sordida (assembly GCA_013390025.1). Lineage (NCBI taxonomy): Eukaryota > Metazoa > Chordata > Aves > Passeriformes > Pittidae > Pitta > Pitta sordida. The sequence goes on along the minus strand of WEKX01009970.1, from coordinate 37,574 downwards.
TTTAACTTACATTCTTGCTCAGACTAGTTCGGCATATGTAACTAAAGGACATGTAAAGGACCAAATCCTCACCTGTTATAAATCTGAGCTGTGGCAGTTTGCCTTAAAAATGTGGAGTTGGCCCCAAGAAAACCCACTGAACAACCATGTGACAAATTTACAGAAAAAACAAACCCAGGGTAGAAACATAAGTGGAGAAGGAAGAAGTGCCTGGGTGGAAGAATAGAACAAGACTGCAGAGCAGAGCAAGAAGCAGGAAATTTTTGACACTGCCGCTGCAAAGACCTTTCTAGATGGTTATTTACCAGTCACCCAGAACTGCAGTTTTGTTAATAAGTCATTACTTATATCTCAATAAACTTTGACAACTAGGTAATTATTTAATTACGTGATTCCTTTCCCTCCCTTACTCCTCTCTTCAAAGTGATTTTAATGTGAAAGCCATCTTCTATGTCTCTGAGCAATAATATATACTTGAGTCATGTATCGTAGGACACAAGAAAAAAGCAACAAAATAATAGAGAGCTGTAATTCTACTGATGGTTTCTGGTGATAAGAAAAGCTGCAGTGGCATGGCTCAAAAGGGTTTGTCACCATAACTCCAGGATCAAATTTCCTCATATTACAGGAAGATGGCAGAAAGAATCTGCAAAGGACACTCAAGGAGACGTAATAAATGCCATGAAAAGAGCAATTCTTTCTGATAGAAAAGATTTAACACAGTCCCAAAGTGTCTAATCATGGAAGCACTGAGTGACTTCACTCCCTCTTGAACTTCTGCAGGATCTATGGTGCTCAGCACTCTTTTTTAGTAGCTGAGCAATTCAGAGAATCGGGTCCCAAAGCAGGAGGAAAAATAGTTTACAGAAATATATGTGGCAAGATATACATTTCTGCCTAATAAGATAAATCAGGTTTTATTTAGGCATTGGCATACAAACAGGGTGATATAGTATTAAAAAGAATCCATTTGTTTTGTCACCCAGAGTGGAATCCAATGTAAGAGCCATTTTGAGAGCTTGAAAGGGGTTTAACTGGCCTTAACTTGTACTAGCCTTTCTCACAGGGGTGAATCACAACCTTCACAAAATATTTCATACGTGTGAAAGACCATAGCTCAGGAAAATTAAAAGTAAGTAGCATCAGAGTGTGTAAAAAAAGATTTTGTTTAAGAAAGGCTATCTCTTGGCCATGATTTCAACTTCTACCTAATTATTTCAAGGTAAGATTTCTCTTCAACAAAATCACCAGTAGTTTCATTGTTTTCCATCGTTTTCCATTGCATTTTTTTTAATTTTATGAAGATCAAAACCAGCCCAAGACAAAGATCATGTCTCAAAGTCCAATGAATGGGAAGGAGGAAATGATCCTAATGATATCAAATTCCTTTTGGGGCTCCCCATAGACATCATACAAAATAGAAGCAAATTCTTTTATATTGAAGCAGGATGCTTCAGGGAAGTCCAGCCTGAGCAAAACTTATGTTTTTCCCTGTTCTCTTTGGACTGTTGGAACAAGCAATCTTCGAGCTCTCTTCAGATTTATAATTTGCTTCTCTAGCTGGTCTTTAAACAGCTGGGTCAAGCACCTCTGTGTATGGTTTAGCTGCTGTATCATGAAATTTAAGGCTGAATTCATGAATGAAAGCTCAAGAAAGCAAACATGGATGAAAATAATATTTGGATCTTCCCCTTAAACTGTCATGGTGTACAAGACGTCTTTGAACATTTCCTATGATATTTGCAATGTTGTACTGTTTCAAAAGGCCATAATTTCAAGGCATCGTAATAAACAAAACCAAACCCAACAGTATTTTAAAAGGAAAAAGAAAACATCCACTCTTCCACATTGCAGTTCTACTTGCATAGCCAGTCATTGAGTATGTGTAAATTGGTTTTGAAGAGCAGTCTTTGAAGCAACCATAAACATTGAGATATTCCAGGTCTCTGAGGCTCTCCCGAGTCTGCCCAGGAGCAGGCATCACAATTAGGGCAACTGAGTATGTTAGCAAATTATTTGATAGGGATTTCACTTAAACCTGGAAATAATCTCGGCTCACTCAAAACACAGCCTAATGAAGCTATACCTAAACTATGGAATATCTGAAAAATTATCAACAATATTGCGCCACCACCACAGAACAAGAGCTGGGCATAAAATATTCCCTCCAAAAATATAAATTTGCAGTAAGTCTGAAGAATGATCCGAATAGTCTGAGGAGTCTAGGATCTAAGGTCACAAAACAGTATGTACAAGGTCAATAACAGAACAGCTGCATAAATGAATCTTGATGAGTTGAAGACCTAATAAATACAGAATCTTACTGAACCCTGTAGAAAACTATATCTTTATTTCTGATAGCCCCTGCTCTGGGCAGGCATGGGGAATTGTCTGAAGTTGGGATCATGGGACTGGTCCAAACACTTCTGGTTTTATGGCAATTCAAACCACGTGAGTGTTTCTGGTCTTCATGATGAGAATTAGGGAATTCNCTGAGTATTTCTATGACTCATAGCAGGTCTGCATCATAACCTCGTTACTCAAACTAAGTAAAATAAGCTGTGTGTCCTTCACTATCTTGAAATGCTAGTGAGACTTACGGATACCAAGAATCCATCTTCAGGAGTCACACCTCATTTTCTGGTAATGAGCTGTAGGGTTTATGCACTGGACTGTCTCTCGCTGATTGCTAAGGTGCTAATATTAAAGAATCCAGTTTGCTCTATAAATTCGCACAGTTGTAAATAGAGGACCTTTCCCACTGAATTATCTTCATAAATGAAGCTGCTGTAGCAAGTTTTTCCAAGATCTTGCAGTATCACATGCTGTAGTTAAACTGGGATAATGATTTACTGTGTATGAAATAACCTCCTAAAGCTGAACTTTTGGGATTGCACAAGGGACTGTTCATCCACATTCCAGGTTTGATTGCTTAGAATTTATCTTAATTATAAGTGGTTCAATTAGAGTGAAGAGAGAAGGACTGAGAGAGTGAGAGTGAGCAATACTAGAGCGCAACTCTGAATGACTGACAGTGACATAATGCCATTAAGTAACATGTTGCAGTACAGGTTTTAAGTATGTCCTATTCTTCAGGCATATATGAAATGTTTACTCGATTCTGCTGTCTCTTGCAGGTAGCACAATGGGCAAAGAGGCAAAGGTACACTCTGCAGACACACAGCTTTATTACTGCTTGAATAACTACAGCTATTTAAGCAACAAGACTCCACAAGGTAGACTGGCATTGCACAATAAAAGAACGCTTGTGGTGCACTCTGAGAGAGGACTAGAAAAATAAAACTCTCTTAACTAGCCATCTCAAACAAGGATAAAACACATCACACCATGTTTTATCAAACAGATTCAGAAAGATCGCCCCAAAAAAGTCTAATGATGACATGGTGCTATCCAGCCTCTCCATTGATTAATTGTCTCAATTGTTCTTTATTTCCAGATAATTGATCTAAAACTATATGATTCACCTGATGTTACAGACACAAAGCCCAGATATTAAAGAGCCTACAAACACCCTAGACATAGAGCAGTGAAGTCACAGAGTAGTGGGTAAAGAACAGGAGGAAAAGGCACAGATGCAACAGTGAGATCATCCAGTTACTCATCGCAGACACACTCAGGATGTCAGACCATTTTTTACAAAATCACAGAATCACACAGAATCACACAGAATCACAGAATATTATGAGTTGGAAGGGATCCACAAGGATCATCTAGTCCAACTCACCACCTAACACCCGTACAGAGTCCGAGAGCACATCCCAGAGCGTAACACCACCTAGATCCCTCACAGTCTAGCAGGCCACTCCGAGCCGGAAGGGACCCAGGGTCATCCAGCCCTGCACCCCCCAGCTAGACCATGTCACTAAGCTCCTCATCCAGTCTTCTCTTAAACACCTCCAGGGATGGCGACTCCACCACCTCCCTGGGCAGCCCATTCCAGTACGCAATTACTCTCTCTGTGAAAAACCACTTCCTAACGTTAAGAAAATGTAACTGTCTAAAGCAGAAAAGAAACTATTCCACATTGCCATGATGATCTTTTCGAACCTTTCCTTAGTGGTTTGAGTACACACCATTTACATCTCACCAATAGCATCACCTGAGCAGTGTGAACCATCTGGCCTTCAACAGTGTGTGGGACCAACTGGGGACAGCTGGTGCTGTCCTCATTATTTCCATGGCAGCTGAGGATTCTCCTGCACTCCAAGAATTCTCAGCTGCTGCTTTTATCCTCCCTCCCCTTTTTATTGCAAGAGGGTATATATTTCCTTTGAAGAAGTACTGGGGGCTCATAAATTAGAACAACTTCTCCTGGCAACTGTTTCTCCTCTATTTTTCTGCATTCATTTACTCTTGTCATATTTTTCAATAGCAGCTCATGAGAGCAGCACTGCTGAATGGAGATGTATTTGTTCATGCACATAAGAGCACACCTTTCCTTATCTCTGCAGTTCTGAAGAGGATATCACAGTAGATTTTCCATGACCGTAAATGTGGGTAAAGCCACATCCTAGGACAGGAAATGTTGATGGGACTCCATCCTTGTGTCTAAAAACAAGTATATGCAGAAGAACATGACTACAGAGAAGAAGAAGGGAATATGAGTTCAGACACAGATTATCTCTTCTTCTCACACTAGCAAATAAAGCAATCAAAGCACCAAAACATGATAAACAGTCCACAGCTTTGTGGGGGAGGCTATACAATTGATTCAAGTCCCTCCAGCTAACAAAATTCTGAGGCTCACAGAGAAATTTTCTAATAAACATCTGAAATTAAAGCTCCATTGCTGACAGCAAAATTACAATTTACAGTTTAAAGACGCATTCAATTATAGTTACCCAGAGACAAAGAAGACAAGAAAAATAAAATAAATCTGAGAAGAAAAGGAAAGACTTCAAATTTGCCTCAAATCTTAATTCAATAATCTATTGTTAATTATCCATAGCAGACTCTCTCCTAAAGTGATCGGTTTTGCCTCAGATCTCCAAATCTTTTGGCCCAAAGCCAAGCGTATAAGTGCTTTATCACTTCAGGCTGAAAGAGCATCCGTGTCCGCAGGCTCAGTAAGAACATTTATAGCTGGTATGCTTGGCTGCCATTGTGGATTTGGTTTAATCCACTGAGAGTCTTTTTACATCTTTGACTCTGTTTCATGCTTTGAGCCAGTGGTAAGATTTTACTGGATTACTCCATTTCTCAGGCCGGAAAGACAGTTATTCTTTAGCCAACTTCTGAAAGTTTGGCAATTTAGCCTGTCTGCATTTTTCTTCTATTTGTGTGCCTTTTGTCTGATACTGAAAAATTTTCCAGTGTAGCAAAGGTAAGGAAGCCACATAGATGCCCACTTCGGGCTTTTTTACTTTTTTGTGTCATATATTTGATATATTAGTAAAGGTTAAAGAAGTGGCAGAAGAAGACTACCTTCTTAAAGGTAGTCTCTTCTTTTTGTTCCGTTTAATGACATTAAAGCCACCTCATCATGAGAGGTATGCAGACTTTCCCTTTAGGGGAAGAACCTGAAAGAAGTAGCGCTTCTTGATGCTGGGAATTCTTACAGGACAAGCTCAAACAGCAGTCTGTTGTAAAAGTATCGCTCACAAAGGTGCCACAAACCCACGTTTATTGGATCAAGTCACACACATGTGAATGACAATTCCAACAATTATAATCCTGTCCCATCTCTCTATGATGACATCGGCAGTTAATGTTACAGACTGCTTTCTTCTCTAATGATGATAAATCAAAGAGATATAAAAACTATTGTCATCAAAAATGCAACCACTACACAAAAAAACAAACTTAAGGATTAACCAAACTGTAGGATAGACTGAGACAGAGGAACATCCTTTAATAACCACTGTCTCAGAATGATCAAAACCTGTGTTTCAACACAGGCCTATTTCTATGACCTCAGAACCACTGCTGGCAACAGTCAATTAATTGTGGTTGGATAAAGAATTAGTCGGATTGGAAGAAAACAGTTTCTGCTCTCTACTGTGCTACCAGTGTCTTCTGCATTGCCTTTGTTCAAGAGTTTGTTTTGCAAAAAGGGGAGTGAAACACCTATTTAACAAAGATAAATGTGGCAGGCCTGATTTGCACATGCATGCTTATTTTTTAGTGTATCTTTTCTTTTCATATCACCAATAGAGTCTTTAGTGCAGACAAAAATCAGAATCAGTATTAGTGAGATACTGAGAACCCAAATTCAGGAAAAGCTATACAGAAAAATCACAAACTGTATTTACATTGCTATGTGGATATTGTTGACATCAATCAATCTTTTGCTTTTCAAAGTATTTAGAAACTAAGCGCAAAGTTCTTGAGTTTTTCTATATATAAACCACAGAACAAGTGGTAACAAAACTAATTTGTTTCAAAAGAATTGTCTCAAGTAAGTTTGGAGCAAAGGTTGTCCCTTCTTAACTGGTTTCCTTTTAGCAACGGAGATCTTCATCCTTACTTCAGCAAATATGTTGGTCAAAAAAGGAGTCACTGATTGCAAACTGGCTCTTGTTTCTGAATTTATTCTCACTAATAAAGGGCTTTCTACCAGTAATGTGTTGAAGTAACATATACTCTAATTAAATCAAGGGGCTCCAAGGTTTTCAATGAACTAGCTTTCACCTGTTGTTTCTTCTCTACTTTGACCATCATTGTGCACCCAGTTTTCCACATCCCAAAATTAAGCACATTAACAACTGCACCTCCTGCCTATGTTATTTTATAAAGTTTTCTGGGCAGCTTCTTTCTTTTCACTTTCCTTTTCTGATGCACTACTGTGCACTACCAAATGCATTTGGCATTCAACTCCAGCTATTATGTTGCAGGTAAAGTGTATGTTCATATATCATATGATATATATCATATATATGGTCATATCCATTGTACTGAATGTCATACCAGGACTCAAGAAACACCATGAGTTGGTCAGACTGTGGATCAGACCACAGAAAACAGTCTGAAGAGATTAATCATCACAGAAGATATTCTACTTAATTCTACTACAAAGTAGTAGTAACATTTTTCTTAATCAACAGATGTGCACAAAAATAAGATCAACAGAGATTAAATCAGAACTGGATTGTGTTAATAAGCATGCAAGTTATAGCACAGTTTCATAAACCAAGTGTTATTTTTCTACCAGGGTAGAATAGACGTACTTTCCAAGTATCCTGACTTGAGGAATATTTTTAAGAAAGGACATGGGTTATATTGTGAGTACTGTAAAAAGAACTATAGTGTAAAGCACTGTAGCATGCAGAGGGTACTAGAACACGCTGTTATGGTTCGCTGTACCTGTAAAATTCATGAAATTATTGGCTTCTTTCAGCTTCAGCACAGTACTTTTAGAGTAATTTGTCACTCTGTTTTCAGCAGGGATAATGGACCATGCCTTTTTCTAGGAGCACATTATTTGGCCACTGGCAGCTCTTTATATTTACCATGAGATCCCCAGTAGCTACATGTTCACCCTCCCTCTCCCTCTGTGAGACATTGCAGGCAATAATAGATATGTGGGGTTAACATTTCTTTACCAGAAGTTAATGGCATCTATGATGATTGGTCTTAATTGGCCTGGCTATGTCTAGTGTGTCTGTACTGTTTCTTTCAGTACTCTAACCCCTCACTTCTGCCTGCACACAATAACATGACAGCACTGCACCCAAAATCAGCTAGAAAAATACACCAGTCATTGCTCCTCCCTATCTCACCTGATACCGCTTAATATTGCCATTTTTATTCGGCCAGCATCTAGACGCCCAATAATAACCTTTTCTATGGGTGGAGATAAATGCCATGTAAAAATTAATAAAAAGGAAGATCAGGGAAAAAGCCTCTTCTGACCCCAGGGCTGATATTTTTCAGCAATAATGTTTTCTTCTACCTGCACCATAACATTAGTGATGAAACTACTCTTTTCTGTCTTATTTGAAAACCCTAATGACTTATTGTCATTATTTTCTATGAAAAATATTAAGTCATTAAAATTAGGAAGAAAATTGTTTTCCTGTCTAGTGACATACGAAATTTTCAGATTTTTCTCTGTTCTGCATTGCAAGAAAACAAAAAACCCAAAACATTTCTGCACTCCTCATGAGAAAAATTAGGGTGATTTTTACTCCCCAATGATGTGGAGACTCGGCATCCTAACATACAGCAACATGAACAGCAGGGGCCGAACCTCTTCCTTTCACACACAGCCCCTGTTAAAGATATATTCTCCACATGGCAAAGTCTTTCACTCTCTTCTCCATTTGGATTTTAACAACATATGGGGTCAACTTGATGTTAAAAATGAGACAGTTCCCCTCCCCCTAACCACTGAAAGGCATTTTTGGCAAAGCATTTTAGATTTGCCTAACCATCACTTCCATAACAATTCTTCTGTGAAGTATGATGCAATGCAGTGCTCCAGAGTCAGAAAGCACACGGTTGTTCTGGAAAAAGTATATAATTTCAAGGTCAAGTTCTTTTCTCCCAAGGTAGGTATCATTTACACACTCTCCAAAACCAGCAGAGTTAAGCACATCTTTCAGAAGGAAAAGGGCAAGGTTTTTTTAAGTAATAATGAGGAATATTCCCAAATGTAAATAACACTTTTAACTGTTTGATGTCTACCAAAAAACCCCAAACAAAATGAAGCAAAAAACCAGTGTGAAGGAAGATCGTTGAAATGGAGCAAAGGAATACGCTGCCTCAGGAAGGATGTAAGATTGCCTTTGTAAAATACAGTCCTGGCAGTGCCACCACCATTTGAAGACACAGACTGTGAATGAGTTGTAGATTTCCTCTCTTTTTCTCATTAGAAATTCCATACACAAGTAAAGGTGACTTATTCAGGCACGTGTTGTTAAATATTATTTGCAATAAAGAGGAACTGAGGCAAAGGGCAGGCACCATATTTGCCCTGCAATGTCTGTAGTGAAGTGATACCCCAAATAACCAGAAATGAGTCTTTCAGGTATCAGCTGCTGTGTAACCGCAGCAGGGAACCACATTTGGGCACATTTTCCTACTATTGGACTGCACCAATAACGTCATCGGCAAGCTGCAAGTCAGCACTTCATTTTGGTTAGGTAGGATCCTCCTTTCCTGAAGTCATGCTGACTGGCTCTGATCTCCTTACTCTCCTCGAGGTGCAGCGTAATTTCCCTTAAGATGATTTGCTCCATGATTTTGCCTGGCACCAAGGTCAGGCTGACAGGTTTATAATTCCCTGGATTGTCCTTCCTACCCTCTTATACATAGGTGTCACACTGGCCAACTTCCAATCTTTTTGGACCTCCCCAGTAACCCAAGACCTCTGATAAATGATCAAGAGAGGCTTAGCAATCTCCTCTACCAGCTCTCTCAACACTCTAGGATGTATCCCATCAGGTCCCATAGACTTATGAGGATCTAAATATATGAGTTGGTCTCTAACATCTTTCTCCTGGATTAAAGGAGGGTTAAACAGTTCCTTGTCTGTCAACCATATCAAGAGACCACTTATCATGCAAACAGTTTGTTTCACTATTGAAAACAGAGGCAAAAAAAGTCAACTTGCTGCTTTCTTGGTCTTCTGCAAACACAACTAAACCATAAAATCCTGCAGGTATTTTAAGTGGGCAGAGGACAACCTTTATGCTTTTACTTCATTAAAATCCTTGAGTCATTCTGGGACTACATAAGAATGCAGGCAAGTTGTCCTTTTAATTATGAAGTGAAAGGACAGTTACATGTTTTGCAAAGTTTATAGCATGTCCACAGCAGTAATGTGTAACACTGAACGCTGCAGTTTGTCTACAAGCAACTCACTTTTGTATGAATATATACAAAACATTACCTTATTCTTAAAGATGCTTCTTGTGACTTTCCTATGTATGTGGCATGTCTCATACCCTCCCCCACCTAAGAGTACTACTGGTGGCCCTGCTATAATCTGTGCAGATGTTTTTACCACATTATTGCAGCTTTATATTTGCAAGAGCCTTCTTAGAACAGATGTTCTTTCTGTGTGTATATACCATACTTCCCATTGCAAACACTTTTACAACACAAACAGCAGATTGTCTTGCTTCTGTCGTTTGGATCAAGGGAGAGTAAATGTCTCATTCTAATGATGTCAGTTTTCTTCCTGGGAAGCTTAATGTCTTCCCTTCTCACTGGTCCTGTTCACTTCAGGTGTTTTGTCTCTGTTTCTTAGGCTCTCCCTCACTTATCTTTACTCTAAAGGGTCTTCCTGAAAATATTCTCTCCCTAAATCTCCTTTAGTGCTTACACTCTCTTTTAATCCCTTCTGTTGCATCCTCTTTCTTTTGCAGAAGCTACTCTACCTTCCTCAGGTCTGCTCAATGAGGAGATAATTCAATGGATTTTGAAGAGAGTGAGAAAGACTCAGTATAAATTGGTGAATATAATTCCTACAAATTGTAGAATAGGAAGCAATAATCCAACAATGAAGGAAGGGTTGTGATGTCTAGATATTGCAAGAACAGGATTTAAAAATCCCTCTGATATTTAATCAAACACCTAACTTATAACGAGTAATATGTACAGTCTTGTAAAATTATGACAATATTGCAAAGAGCTTTGGCCTCTTTCACAGTGATTATTATTGCTTTCAGAGGATATTTTTGTCCGTTACCATTTCTGATTAAAAATTATCTGTTCCTGTGCTTTTAGCTTCTCCTGTTTTTCATAAGACATTTGTCAGTAATATAGCAGCAATTACAAAAAGTAACATTTGTCATTAAATAGCAATGTATAATGAAGAAATAATGGTGTGGAGATTTCCTCTGTCACAGGTAGTTTGCTTTGGATGCTTAAGTTTGCTTTGGACAGTTTAGAGATACCTGAAGTTTCCATATGGCAACTTGTACAGCATAGATGTGACAGCATGCTGACAGCATCTTCTTTGAAACTCTCTCAGTCTCAAAGTCATGGAAGATGTCACTCTTGTGCTCTGCATCCTCCTGAAAAACAAGCCCCGTCACACTTCTAGTATCTGTGATTAAAATCCTACCCTTTCCTTCCTTACCATAATTTCCCTCTTTTTAAATCCTTTAAAAATCACCTTACATCTGTCTTTTCAGTTGCTCATATTGTCCCATTTTGCTCACATTGTTTTCCTCTTCATCCTTTCTGCTATAGTTCTCTCCCACATAAACACCATTCCACTAAAATATACTCCATCATCTCCCGTGTGTTTCAGTTCTCACATTACAACTTCTCTCTTACACCTTACACAGATGGACTAAAAGCTCTTGGTCTGCTCACTTCCAGCCTCATGGATACAATGTTAGATGGCTGGCACCTATGACACAGGCAATTTTTGAAGGTTTTGCAGCTAAAAGCTGTACTTGTAATTGGTGGTCATAGAGCTTAAAAAGTAGATTATGTTCCACTGACAGTAAAATCAGACTATGGTCATTTTGTCTTTCTTAAAGCACTATAAAATTCATAATAGATTTTTATTAATTTAAAAATCACTGATTTCTGTGTCTAGTAGTTGGTCAAACATTCTACAATTACTTTGGAGATGGCAATCTTGACATAAATAATTTTTTCTCCTTTTCAGTCTTTTTACTTGTTCAGAAATGAAATTTAAGCATCCTTTAAAAGTAGGTACATACCAGTAAAATTCTAATAAAGTCTTGCTGTAAAATTTTCTCTCTCAAGAAATTTTTATAAACCAGTTCTGTTTTCTCTCATTAATGCATTACAAATACAATTTAAACTACACCCATCTACTTTGAGACTATGACCTTGCAAAAAGTGCATGGCTATTTAATAGACCTTGTGTTTAAGAAGACTGGTCAGTTCTTGGAGATTTATCATGAATGGTACAGTTTGTACCATTTTCTTCCACAAAATTCTGAAAAGAAAGAATCTCTGTGCCTACTTTAAAAGTAAGTATTTGTATGGAGAAATTAAAAGTACGCATAAAAAAGTTCAAAAATCCAGAAGAACCAGGTTATTACTTCTTTCTTTTATTTTTTTAAGATCATATGATTTGTAACTAGATTGTTTTAATTTTGCAGACAAGATCAAAGAATGATGTTTGGGGACAGGTTCTGTTTTGGTATTTTGTTTGGGTTTTTTTAAACCGTGGAGGCTGACAGCCATGGCTTATCTAACATCACTGTCTTATAGTGTCCTGAAAGCCTAAGACACACAGCATGGGTAACAAACAGGAAAAGTTGGAAGTTTTGGTGCAACAGAAGTGATACTTGCTAAGCCGCTCACTATTATTTATCAAGAGTCCTGGCTTACCAGTGGCATAGCAGATGACTGAAAATTGGCCAATGTGATGCCCGTCCACAAGAAGGGCCAGAAGGGTGATTCAGGTAATTATAGACCTGTCAACATGATCTCAGTCCCAGGTAAAATCATGGAGCAGATAATCCTGAGTACAATTATGCAACACCTGCAGGATTACCATGACATCAGATGTACAAAACATGGATCTAGGAGAGGGTAGATCCTGCCTGTCTAACCTGATCTCCTTTTATGAACAGATGACTCACCTGGTTGATGAGACAAACACTGTTGATCTTGTGTACCTGGACTTCAGTAAAGCCTTCAACACTCTCTCCCGTGGTAGTATTCAGGAAAAACTCACAGCCCGTGGCTTGGACAGGAGCATCCTGTGCTGGGTTAAGAATTGGTTGGATGGATGAGCCCAGGGAGTGTTGATAAATGGTGTTGCATCCAGCTGGTGGCTGGTCACTACTGGTGTCCCCCAGGGATCAGTGTTGGGCACAGTCCTGTTTAATACTAGATGATCCTTGTGGGTCCCTTCCAACTCATAATATTCTGTGATTCTGTGATATCTTTATTGATGATACAGACAAGGGAGTTGAGTACACCATTGGTTGGTTTGCAGATGATACCAAGTCAGGAGCAAATGTTGATCTGCCAGAGGGTAGAAGGGCCCTTCAGAGGGACCTTGACAGGCTAGAGAGATGGGCTGATTCTAATAGTATGAGATTTAACTAGTCTAAGTGCTGGGTTCTGCACTTTGAAGATAATAACCCCATGCATTGCTATAGACTGGGGGCTAAATGGATGGAGAGTGGTCAAGCAGAGAGGGATTTGGGAGTGTTGGTAGAAAGGAAACTAAATATGAGCCAGCAGTGTGTCCAGGTGGCTAAGAAAGCCATTGGAATCCTGGCCTGTATTAGGAACAGTGTGGTCAGTAGGACTAGGAAAGTTTTTCTTCCCCTGTACTCGGCTCTGGTCAGACTACATCCTGAGTACTGTGTCCAGTTCTGGTCCCCTCAGTTTAAGAAAGGTGTTGAGATACTTGAATGTGTCCAGAGAAGGGTGATGAGAATGGAGAAGGAACTGGAGAACAAACCCTGTGAGTGGCTACTGAGGGAGCTGGGGTTGTTCAGTCTGGAAAAGAAGACGCTCAGGGGAAACCTTATTGCTCTCTACAACTACCAGAAAGAAGGTTGTAGTCAGCTGGAAGTAGACCTCTTCTCTCAGGCTACAGTGATGGAACAAGAGGACAGTCTTAAGCTGCACCACAGGAGGTTTAGACTGGATGTTAGGAAGAATTTTTCACAGAAAGAGTGATTTCTCAGTGGAATGGACTGCCCAAGAATGTGGTGGAATCGCAGCCCATGGAGGTGTTTAAGAAAAGATTGGATGATATACTTAGTGACATGATGTAGATAATGGGATGGTGTGTTAAGTAATGCATTGGCAATAGGTTAAGTAATAGTTAATAGATTGGACTTGATGATCTCTATGGTCTTTTCCAACCATATAAATTCTGTGATTCTGTGATTCATGCAACCTATTCTAAAGGAAGAAGGAATCTGCAGAGCAGCTCAGAAGAGCTCCCTGAACCCTTTCATCTAGCACTCCCCTGAGCTAAACATTAGCACTAGCTAAAAATTCTTTTGAAAAACAGTACCTGGGAAGAGTATGTATGAAAATTGAGGAAAAATAGATTTCTACTGTCATCGTCTCTGCACTGTGCCCATCCATCTCAGTGGCATCCACCATGGGCCTGCTCAATTCCCTTCCAGGATGCTCTCTGCTGGCTGCTGTGCTGAGAAACAACACATGAGTGCACTCTGAAATTACTGCTCAATTTGATCATGGCTTGAGATGGTTCTCCTTATTAATATTACTAGTGTTCTCTCTGTGTTCCCTACTGGATAAGCAAGTTCTACTGGTCTCAACCTATAACAGAGACTTTTAAAGGTGAAAATAAATATTTTGCAAAGAAGAAGTAGTTGCCATGTTCGGGTAAATGCAAAGATATTCCATATAACTGCCATAAACTCTTACTGTTGGACTTTAGCTATTATTTCTGGGTACTCAAATAGACCTTAGCTCTTTTTCTACCCATGAAGAAAAATAAAAAAATAAATAATCACAATCCACAAGCTTGACAGTGCACAGTATTTACAGGTTCACAGGTTTTTCCGAGTTGGAAGGGACCCACAAGGATCATCGTGTCCAACTCCCAAGCAAACGCCCACCCAGGGATCGAACCCACAACGCTGGAGCCATGGGCACCATTCTCCACCCATCTGATCGTCCCATCATCTAGACCATTTCACTGAGGATTCATATTTAAACAGTAGCTACATTTCACTGGAAATAAAGGAACACTCACCTAACTCAAAGAAAACCTAGAGTTGCCAAAGTGTTAATGATGCCACCAACATTACAGGTGTTTCTACCACTTCTTCAGGAAATTATGCTTTTATGGAGGTATTTGAAGGAAAGTGCACACACACATTTTTCCACAAATCTCTTTTTTTTAACCAGTGCTTATTCTGAGCCAGCTTCATCTACAATCTCAGTTCTGTGAAGCCTTAAGAGACTGAACCTCATCTTTTCTGTATAATACTTCTTCTTTTAACCTAGAATTGCCAGCTTCTGTTTCTCTATGAGGTGTATGTTCTCATGTTTATTTAGAAGGAGGACAGAAGATCAAGTCATATTTGCTGTCTGCTACATCCATGTAAAACTGCAGAAAATAATTTATTTAAGTGGCATGAAACTGTATTTACCCAATTAAAAAAAAAAAAACCAAACCAAAAGCAGGATTAATATCTTTATTGGTGTTATGGATGAGGGAATTGAGCCCATCATCAGGAAGTTTGCAGTTGATACCAAGCTCGAGGGAAATGTTGAATTGCCAGAGGGTAGGAGGACCCTTCAGAGGGACCTTGACAGGCTGGAGAAATGGGCAGATTCTAACAATATGAGATTTAACAAGTTCAGATGCGGGTTCTTCACTTTGGACATAACAACCCCGTGTATCTCTATCGGCTGGGAGACAAGTGGCTGGAGAGTGGTGAAATGGAGAGGGATTTAAGGAGTAAT
>WEKX01009970.1:0-16609 GCA_013390025.1 Pitta sordida | reverse complement strand
GGTGAAATGGAGAGGGATTTGGGAATAATGATTGACAGGAAACTCAATATGAGCCAGCAGTGTGCCCAGGTGGCCAAGAAGGCCAATGGCATCCTGGCCTGTATTAGGAACAGTGTGGTCAGTAGGACTAGGGAGGTTGTCCTTCCCCTGTATTCAGCACTGGTCAGACCACATCTTGAGTACTGTGTGCAGTTCTGGGCTCCCCAGTTTAAGAAGGATGTTGAGCTGCTTGAGAGGGTCCAGAGAAGGGCAACAAGGATGGTGAAAGGACTGGAAGACAAGCCCTATGGGGAGTGACTACGGGAAATGGGATTGTTCAGCCTGGAGAAGAAGAGGCTCAAAGGTGGCCTAATCGCTCTTTACAGCTACCTGCGGGGAGGTTGCCGCCAGGTGGGTGAGGATCTTTTCTCTCAGGCTGATGACACCAGAACGAGAGGACATGGCCTTAAGCTACACCAGAGGAGGTTTAGACTGGATGCTAGGAATAGGTTTTTCACAGAGGGAGTGATCGCTCATTGGAATGGTCTGCCCAGGGCGGCGGTGGAGTCGCCATCCTTGGAGGTGTTTAAGAGTAGGCTGGATGAAGCAATTAGTGTCATGGTTTAGACATGGGTTGGTGTTGGGTCACAGGTTAGACTTGATGATCTCCAAGGTCTCTTCCAACCTTGCTAATACTGTGATACTGTGATACTGTGACTATATTGACAAGGTCATTCATGAAAACAAGCAAAATAAGTCCTTGCATCCACTTGCACATGAAACATGGCAAGTAACTGGCAACCAAACACCAAACCAAGAGACAAAAAAATATATGGTTCCATCCAAAAACAAATGTCTGAAGTGATGTACTTGAAAACACCTGGAACATGATGAAAGTCTATCCAGACTCTCATGGAAATATCTAAAAACTGACTGAACTCCATCTTGCTATATAAAGACTCGTAAATTTCCAAATGATTCATTGTGTCATTGTATTCCTCATATTTCCCAGGCATTCAGAATCCTATTTACTGCCACTGATTTTATCTTCATTTCATATTTTCAATGATGTGTTTTTTGTTGCAAGGAAGGAACCTTGTTGCTGGCCTAAAACATTACACAGAAGAAGGCACAACATATACAAGATTTGGTATATCCTTTAGCCTTGACATCCACCTTCCCCATTCTGACATTCACTTTCTCCCATAATTCCAAGACCAGTTAAGCAAATCATAATAATCAATTATGGTCTATGATTTTATTTTATCTGTGACCTCCTTTTGTGTGTGTGTTGCTTCCTATTAGCTAATGCTACACAATTAATTTCTTCTTGATATTTTTTTTGTGCTCAACAAGTAGTCATAGTTGCGGCCAACCCATCGTTTCAATGTAAACCTTGCTCTAACATGGGAATGAAATCACTATAGATCTATTATTTCTCGGAACAGGATATTTCATTTGCATAAAATATTCTGCACTTGACACAGTGCCAGGAAAAAACACCTAAAGTCCATTCTTCATTGTGCTCTTGCTGTGGCCTTAGGAAGAGAAAGGACTCCCATCTTCTTAGTCCCATCTCTGATTTACACTCCCATGACTCTCTGAGAGCCCTGTCAAGTCAGTGACCAAGATAATGGACAGAAGCGAATTTCTTACATGATGTAATTTCACATTAAACAGGACGGTTCACAGGTTGTAACAGAAGGTCAACAACAGATATTATAACCCCTAAATTGGTTGGGAAAAAATGGTTATTTGAATCAAAACCTAAATAAAGTTCTATACAAGTCATGCTAGCTGAAAGGAAATGTCTCCATGCATGTCAGTGATATACCTGGTCTAATAACCTCACAGGAAGGCAGATTTCAACATTGTTCATTTTCATAGGAGCAGAATTTACTGGCAGGGAATGGCACTAGCACTGTCTTCAAATGTATAATATCTCTTTTTTACTTTTAAGTTGGATGGCTACATTCCAAATTTAAAAAATTATCTAAATGTCATTAGTCCAATGGGAATGCAGAAAATGTACATTTTGGAGACAGATCAACCTGTTAAGCAAGAAAAGGAGACCAAGAAGAAATTAATTAATTGAATGGATTCATGAGTCTCTCATTTGTTATTAATAAAACACTGAAGAATAAAATGTTGATGAGACACAGTCATTCACCTTGGATGAGTATGCAAAAAGAAAATTCACCACACTGTATATAGTTATCAAGGCCATATGCACAGATGTTTGTACTGAGTTACGGATGTCATAATAAATGGTAGAATCAACATCATGCATGTATACTTTTCCCAGGAATGAATTTCACCATAAAAAACCCAAAATGAGGCAAATTTTAGAGAAGAGAACTGATTTGATACAATGCATAGCATGTATTCACCAATGGATTTTTAGTTGTTCCCAAAGATAACCAACTCCATAAAGGGTTTAAGAAATTCTTAACATTACTTCCATGCACTTCAAAGGCAATCAGTCTTTTAAAACTATATTTCTTCATATTACAGAGGTATATGTATCTTAGAATATTACACAATTACATACACACACACTACTTTGTGCTTTTTGGGGCAGAAGTGTTCTGTGGTAGTGACAATCACATTGTTAAACTTTACTAGATCAGAAGTATAGTGTCTTCTGACTGAGATCTTAGGAGGTGTTCTTTTTATATTACTTGTTCTTTATAGTCTGGTTGCTGGTTTTTTATCTCTTACCAAATATTATGAAATTAGTTTGATTTTAACCATTGTATATTATATTCAAAGGCTGATTCTAGATAATGGTGTCCATCAGCTAAATCTGCTGCAGTCTGTTCTCTGAAAAAAACCAGGTTATAATTTATTGATTTGCTAAACTGGACTTAAGTTACTTTAAACTGCCAAGGGGTGAAATTGACTCTTGAACATGAGGCCAGCACAAGGCCTAGGGAGTGCTTAAGTTCATTTTGAGGATCTAAGTGCAATTGAAGTTGTTGTGCAGGACTAGTGCTAGTACTCTGCACAGGAGAGGAGTTGACCATGTGTGAGCATTTCAGGAAATCACACTAGAGTCTGATTTCTTCCCAACTTTCAGCAACTACTCTAATAATTCTACCAGGCCCTTGCAGCCATGCTGCAGCTCAGGACATGGAGTCACTGTCCCTGGAGGTGTTTAAGAGAAGACTCGATGAGGAGCTTAGTGACATGGTCTAGCTAGGGGGTGCAGGGATGGATGATCCTGGGCCCCTTCCGGCTCAGAGTGGCCTGCTAGACTGTGAGGGATCTAGGTTTGTGTTACCGCTCTGGGATATGCTTTCGGACGCTGTATGGGTGTTAGATGGTGAGTTGGACTAGATGATCCTTGTGGGTCCCTTCCAACTCATAATATTCTGTGATTCTGTGATTCTGTGTGATTCTGTGACTATTTCATTTTATCTAAGTCATCACAGAGGAGTGAAACAACTCTTGGTCATGGTAGAAGCTCAAGTCATCAGAAATACTTCTTAATAACTTCAGCATTGTGCTTGTTCAAAAGAAAGTAAAGCCCTCAAGGCAATTTTAGAGAAGGGGAAAAGGGTGTAGATTCATCTAATCTACTTGTACTAAAGATTTGAAGGGTACTCTGCTTTTTGCCTTTGCTTGAAACCAGATCTCCCACATAGCCCTGCAATGACATGTGCTGTGAATTGTTAGGACTAAGCTTGCTCATCTAGAAAAGTACTTTTTTTGTTCACTAAGTAAGCCCAGACAGTACTGAGTTGCAGAAGGTGAAATAAGAAAGGGGAAAGAGGGTTTGTTTTTTTTTTCCAGCAGGAACAAATTCAGACGCCTCATTGCATCTGTTTACTGTTTTATTTCTGAATTTCTAAATGATTGGCGAATTTAAAGAAGGGCCAGCTAGTGTTGGAAGAGATCCTGAATAGTCAGCAGTTGTTTAGTGAGATCAGTCAGGCTACAAATCCTTGGCAGAGTTGTTCCTGCCTCAGAAATTTTTGAATCTGTGTTTAAACATCCTTAATCTGGACAAAAAAGATGTGATAGGGCTGACAGCGAGGGAAGAGGAGCATGGAGGAAATTAGGGTTTCCAACAGAAGGAGGGGTGGGATAGTGCTTCTAGAAAATCTGGGCTCTTTGGACATAATTGTCTGGCAGTGTGCAGGTATTACTATAACCCAGGATTACTTCCAACACTGCATCACCATATCCACTACTACTGTCTGCCAGTGTGCTAGTAGTAAATCTGAAGAGTCAGAAAAATAAGTGGAGCCTGTCTACCTGCAATGAGGGGTCTGGCCTCTTCTCTGCTACAGTCAGTGCCTTTCTCAGAGAATTAAATTATCTGCTAAATATCTAAAATATTTCTGAAACAATAGACGCTCTTTACTAATTTTCTGGGGGTGGAAGATGTGAGAAGGCTGAGATTTGAAGAGAGCAGATACAGATATAAATGGAAGTAGAACACTCATGAAATAGAAGGCCTGGTTGGCATCACTACATCAGCTTCACCAGCAGTCAGTCCCAATCTGGCAATGGTGCACACTTGGTACTGTTCTTTCACCTGTGGCATAACAGAACTGCTATAAAATTTGGGAGAAACTCTTTCCATTTGGTTGTCTTTGAGGTTGTCACACTTCAGTAGATACCTTAGGAGGGGGAAAATCAGTGCTCCTCACCCAAACTTAGAAAGAATTTCCGGTAGGAAAGAAGTTCAAGAAGAGGATGAAGTAACACACAAATAGCAGATCTGGTGAATTTGGGATAAAGGCGGGAAAGTGATCCCATAGGCTTGTGAGTTCAGACAGGACATCTCTTTCTGAAGTCTAGCTTAAGAGGAAATAATTTCTGATTTTTAAAGAAAAGCATTTTTTCCACCAGATCAGAAATTATTTCTTGAATAGCAGCAGCACCAGTGGCAAAGAGATTGGAATAAATTTAACCCAAAGTGAGCCCGCTCTTTTGCAGTTTAAGCTGTACTATAGGGCAAGTGGGGCTGTGGTGTGTCATCACTTTTAATCACAATTTTTCATTGATCTCAGTGGGAAGTTTTTCTTTAAAATCAATGTCACTCTACTGTTCTTGCATAGCACTACTACAGGAAGTGTTAAGATAAATACTGAATTGCACACCAGCTGCCATGGTAAAAACCCCTTGAAACTCTATAACATACTAGCAGTAGGTGCTGGGAACTGCAAGCGCCACGTGCCAGATTAAGTCATTACCTTCTTAGAAACCAGATAGCATGAGAGAGGCCTGTCTTTTCAAACCATCCGTCCATAATGTACTGATTTTGTCTGGGATGGAGATAATTTTCTTCATACGAGCTGGCATGATGCTACAAGGAAAAAAAGATTTTATAACCCACTGATGTGTTAGCTGTGGCTGAGCAGCACCTACACTGTGGCAAGGTCTTTTCTGCCTCTTATGCCACTGCATCAGAGAACAGGCTGCTGCTAGTGCACAAAAAGTTGAGAGGGGACACAGTGAAGGCATCTCTCCAGCTGACCAAAGGGACATCACATACCATATGTCCTGGTGCTCAGCAATCAAAGCCGGAGGAGAAGTTTTCCAGGGCTGCAATGGCTCAGGGACCACTTCGGCATGGGTCAGCTGGTAGAGAGAAATCCTGGGTGGGTTTGTTTGTTTTTCTTGGTTTGTTTTTTCTTTACTTCTTTTTTTTTTTAACGTTTTAAACTTTTTTGAGTTAAACTGTCAACTCAGCTCATGAGTTCTCAATTTTTTATCTCTTCTGTTCCTAGCCCCCATCCCACTGGGGATGGTGGTGGATTGGGCAAGCAGGTGTGTGGGGCTGAGTTCTCCACGGGGGTTAACCCACGTGTATAAGTCTGTCACATTTCAGTGGGCTCACCAGAACATTCTCAAGGGAGACCCTTGAGGCAAGGACCAACTCCCTCTCTCTAACAGGCTCACTATAACCGTACAGCATTGTTCTCAGAATTCAGACTAGAACGTTCTTCCACAAGTTCATTACTTCAGTTTCCAGGCTCAATTAGCTACCATTGTTTTTCATCTGTTTGCACACGGACTTCATCCTTCTACTCAAATATCTTACCTCCCAGAACAGTGTTTCTCTTCCCTCATCCAGGAAATAATTTGGTTTCTCAATCTCTATGTGAAAGCAAGACAAAACTCTTCCTTTCTCTCATTTTACATGTTTTGCATGCTCCTGACCATCCTAGTAGCCATCCTCTCAACTCTATATTCCCTTATCTTAAACACAGGACACCACAACTTCATGCAAGACTCTGTATAAAGTTATCTGCCTGAATACTCTTATGAAAGCTAATAAAACTATATATGCAGGATTTTTTACTGCAGTAAAAATCATAGCCATAAAAAGCAGTTCTTTCACATCTTTTCTTAGTATGGCTGCAGATGATTGCAGACATATGAAAAAAAAGTAGGTGACTGAAATGTGGAACTATGAGAAAGGTTTTTAATAAGTATTTTTCTTGGTATAACTGCAGTGGATATTAACTAACAGTTACAATTCCGCACAGAAAAAAATGTTTTGAATAAGCTTAAAATAGAACTTTTCACTGAGAACATGTTAATCACAGAACAGAGCAGGATTCTTAAGAATTTTTTAAGTCTCATCAATGAAGGGACTGGCAAGAAAGGTATGATATAAATGACTCCTGGAGAACAAGATCTTTGTGCCTGTTCCATGCAATTAAAGCCTAATAAAGCCTTTTTGAGGAGCCTCTATCAACACACCTGAAGATAAGTCCCATTTTCTGAGAAAAACATTAACACATCTCATAGATACATGGACACTTTTTCAGCCCTTTAACATGTCACATTAACACTTACTAGTAAGTAACCACAAGAACGGAATAGGAAAATTTTCACATCTCTTATAAATACTCTGAAGTATTGCTTTAAAAATACAACAAAACAAAACAAAATAAAAAGAACCCCACACAGACCACCAAAAAACCCAACCACAACGTAATAACAAAATAAAAATCCCTTTTAACACCTCTACATTTCTCAGCTGGAGCACTCAGCCAAGAAGTGGCTGTGATGACTCCAGCCCATAGTCTCCCTTGCCATACTACAAAAGCAATGAATTGCTGCCTACCTTCTCCAAGGAGGTGTCACAGCACCTTTCCGGCAGTCACATCCCTCCAGAATTGAGCACTGAAAACCGAGGCTGTCCTCTAATTCAGAGGTGGTGATTATACAATGATTTCATTCAGTCAGAGCAGTGGCTTAATTAAGTTCTCTCACTTCACTAGTGTAGCCTCTGAGCATCACATCAGGGGGTCTTGGAGTGTTGACTGGTCTAAGATGAATTTTTGGAGCCAGGAAACTTTTCTTAACAAAATCTTCTTGAATTGGTTGTACTTTCTGCCTCTAAAGCACGTTTTCAATGAAATGAAATGACACATTTCAATGAAAGTATTTTTATTGAAAGAACTCATTAGTTAGCCTAGTTAGCTTACACGAGTGTGTTGAACCATGGACAGTGTCTCCCTTATAGAATAAGCTAAAGGATAAATACATTTTGTGCCTACAAACGGAAAGGAAGTTTCCAGCCCCATCTCACTTCAATCGCAGTAACTCTCATTCCTTTCTGGCCTTCTCCAGCAGATCCATGACAAGCTGGCTTTAGAAGAAACCAGGGAAATTTTCACAGTTCTCAGTGCCTCGGATTTCACAACCTTAACTCAAGCTGACTGACCCTTACTCTAGACAAAGCCTTATTGTTTACTCCCTATACTACCCCTGGGTCTCCTCCAGCTGGACAGCTCTCTTGTCTGGTTTGTGCAAGAGGAGAGACTATAGACTTGCCTGCTCCTTTACACATCTGAGATTTCTTTCTTTCCAAGAACAATTCTGCCTGGCTGCCATGAGCTATATAAGATTGTAGTTGCCCTGAGAAGCCCTGTCCACTATTACTGTCTTTATTTTCTGTTTATGGTATTTGTTGAAAATGTTGTTTCTAAATCCCCATTTCTTTTTTCAAACTTGATGATAGCACAAGACTAGCTGTACTTTGCAGTGTAATGTATTTTCAGCCTGAATAATTTCTCTACAGAAAAAGGGTCTCTCACAACTTTTTGAGGGTATGCTTGATACCTACTTTTAATGCTTAGGGGTTAAGACTTTATGGCAAACACCTGCCAACTCAGCTCCCAGTGCTACTTACATAAATATGCTTTTCTTAGAATATGTTACACCAGGTTTCATAAAAGCACACGTGTACAGCTATAAAAGATTTAAAAGATATAAATAATAACCTAGGAGTCCTTTTAAGTTAGGATCAGCAAATTTCAAAGAAGGGATCAACCAATTCTGATAATTTAACAACTGTTTAAAATACATTAGCAGTATCTGGTTTAATCTTATTGTAATTTATAAGCGATGAGGTTTTGTAAGAAAAAAAGTCACAGTAATACAGGGACACAAGAAACTAAGTAAAAGCCTAAAAGTGAGGTTTTTAAAGAAAAATCTATCATTCTATGGGATTACTAAAGACACAAGAGCATGCACATAAACAAACAAATGAGCATGAAAAAATATGTATTAAAGCATTTCAAATAACTGCAGGGGTGTGTTTTGAAGAGGAGAAGGTATATTTATATTGTCTCTTCCTTTTCTATTCTGTGCCACAGTATTAATGAAGTGCAGGTAGTCAGTGCACAGACATTTTTCATGCTTGAAAAAGGATCAGGTAAACCCACAGTACCCTTAGTCAAGGAAGACATGTAAGGGTGTGAATCATTGCATGCATACCTAATATCTACATGCATGTGTACCTCATAATGTTGTGTATGGAGGTTCAGGACTCTTTTTCAGCTTTTCTTACATGCTTTATTGCCATTGAGAGAGAGGTTGGTTCATGCAATACTGCATCTCTGCAAGAAGCTGAAATGAGGGCTGTTTAGCTTCCCATCCGAACTTGAGCAGAAGCAGTTGTTAAGTGAGGTCAAAACTGTTTAGCATACGAAACATGCTGTAAGAAAAACAAAACAAGGTGGCCATAGACTAAGAGCTGTGTGATGATGTTGTTTCTCAAAACCACCTGGGTCACTTAACAGCCAAAACCCTCATCAGGAAAGTGAATCAAGACATGTCTGTCTACACAATGAAAAGCATAGCTGGCTTTTCTCTCTAGGAAGGGCTACAGGCTCAGCTAGTACCTGAGAAGAAGATTCAGGTAGTTCTAGCAGGCACCATCCTTTCACATGGTGCTAAGTGATGTGGGGTTGGATGTGCCCCACAAGACTGTGAGTGCTCTTGGTCTGCTACATAGCACAGACTTTTCTCGGCACCATGTTGCCAATAGCAGTCAACATGGCATGGACCTGTGAGCATGACTTCTGCTTAGAACAGTGGTTTCATATGTGGACATACATTTTTCTTGATTGCTCTTCAAAAGTTTGCCCTTTAAAACAAAAATGGTCACTTTTTACTGGAATCAAACTAGGATTAAGGGCAACTGTTATGCTTTGGAGGGGTTTAATTAATGTCCTTGTCTTGCTTCCTGTCGTCTCACATCAGAATAAAACTTATTGAAATCTCAATTATGTACAATTCATGGAAGAAATCCCTCTCTTCAGTTTTAAATTCTGTTTTAAAAGTACTTTTCATCCTTGCAGAGCTTTATTTTATAAATAATGCTGAAGTTAAATCTATTATTTCAATGTTATTGATGTCTGTGATTTAAGTAATAAAACAAGATCCTTAGCACCATGAAATCTAGACCTACTTCTGTTGTGTGGCTTGTTTACTCTGTGAGTGTCTTCCTTATTTTACCCATTGTTTAGGCAACTTCTTTAGAGAGATTTTATGGAAACCATTTTCCCAGTCTTGGCTATGGTTGGCAAGTCTTACCACAGCACAGGAGGTTAATTCATATTCTGTGGATAACAAAAACTGCAAGCAAGGTAAGGTAAAAGTGTAATTATAAAAATGGGCTTGGGGTTGCACAAGAGGAATACAGTTGGGTCTCCTATACCACGGTACCGTGGTCTTGTTCATCTCCCATGAAGCTTGCCTTCCACATTAACTGGCAGCTCATTAATATGCAAATTTCCCCCGCACCCTCACACTGCCCCCTGGCACTCCAGCACTGTTTTGGCACTGCTGTGCTGTGTATTGGTGTTTGTATCAGTGTTTCCCAGCACCCATGGCCACCCCACACCAGGAAAAAACCCTTTTCCACTCAGACGGGAATGCTGGTGTGGGGGAGCCGCCCACACTGCTGTACTAGTGTCTCTTCACATGGGTAGACGTGGTCTCTCCATACTCAGGGTAGATGAGTATGTCTCAGAGAGTCATTTGAGAAAGTCTCGGACACCATGTCCAAACTGGGAGTGTGTAAATCTTTCATAGCTGCATGAAGCCTCCTCTCTTGGAGTGGGGAAGGTGCCTGGCTGTGCCGAGAGTGGAGTCACTGCCGTGCCCACTCTGCCCGCCCTGCCAGGAGCAGAGTCGCCGCTGCTGCGGCTGTGCTAGGAGCAGGGGAGCCGCCACCCCATCTGCCCCACCCAGAGCGGAACCACCACAGCTGTGCTGGGAGCGGGGGTGTCGCCGCCACTGCCACTCCACCATGAGTGAAGCCGCCATGAAGGCTGTGCAGGTTGATTTGCATATTCATGACTGCATAATTGAATATTCACATGTGTCAGGTCACGCATGCACAGTTGCAAAAAGGGGCCTCCTTAGTCATTGAAAAGCATGCTGCTAAGATGTGAGACTGCAATATGGGAGGTGTGAAGTGGAAGAGGGCCAACTGCATTAAGAAAGGACTTGCCTTGTATTATATGTTTCCCATTAAAAAAAATTCCTTCATAGAATTCTGCTGAGCTCTAGTGTTCCAGCAGTATAAAATATCTTTCCTTCACTTTAAAAAACCCCCAAGCAAAGAGGCAGCAGTGAGACTATGTTATTAACAAAGTCATGGAATGTCAATAAGAGTAGAGATAGCAAAGAAAGTAATGTAAGTGTAAAACCAGTAGAGTACATTTCATGGCTTCTAAACATACAGATTTACCAGGGAATATAATATTCCTGACAAGAAAATAGTCATAGGTTTGACTTTTTTTGGACTAGGACTGATGAGAACATCTCAGAATTAGCACTCAGAATTCAGGAAGACACAGAAGAAGTTGCCTGATATAGCTCTGCCAGCCTACATCAAACTTGACTTAGAAAACCCCATGGTCTTTTTGTCCTGAATCTCTCTGGAGAAGAGTCTGCCAATTGCACCAGACTGCAAGGTAGTTTAACAATGTGGACAAACAGTCATTTTATTTCTCCTGTGCTCATCTGGGAAAATTTGGAAACCATGCATTGTAGTAGCTTTCAGTGTTTCAGTGAATTGAATAGGGAGCTTTCCAAAGTGTACAATAAGCTGCCAGAGGTTCAGCAACAAGACAAAACCTTATAGCCTGTCATTAATAGATTGACGACACATTTAAAAGAAATTCAGGAAATTTTTTCTCTTGCTGATAATTAGAATATCATTATAGAAGTGAAATTTTCACCAGATGTATTCATAGCTTAAAAAGACTACAATTGTAAGAAAGAACTTAGCTCAGTTCATAGATATTGAAGTCTCCCAATTAAAATACAGAAGAGATGTTGCAAAACTGCACCCTTATCTTCACAAATTCAGTTTTCTACATTTGCAAGTGTTGCTTGATTACTCTTATCATTCCCAGAGACTACAAAATATCTTTTCCTAAACTTAGTAGTTTGTTAGACAAGAAAAGGAAAAAGGCAAAACCCAAAGGAACTCCTATAACTTTTATAAATGGTCTTTAACACAAGATAAGAGCTTATCAACTGAAAAGATGCTATTGTCTATTCCTGAACAGTTTCTGGTCAATGACATTTTACATGCCATCTTCTCATAATGGATAGTCCTCTCACCTAAGAATTGTTCCAAATATTATTTGTTTATACAGTTTGCAAATTTGTGAATTTTTCTCTCTGTTATAATGGGAGCTGTGCCTAATTCTCTTCACAGTTGATAATCACGTTACCCATTAATTTCTCATACTCTGTAGGGAGTGAATGGACCTTGCGCAAGAGATGGTGAGGAGATTGGCTGATTTAAGGATTTCTTCTCTTTTTGTTCAAGAGACCTTTGGCAGCTGGGAAGCTTAGGCTTGGATTTCTTTCCCTCTCCAGGCGTTTAGAACAGTTTACTCCCTGGAAAAGACAACTGTTTCACAGATTACCTTGGAACGCCTGTCAGTGAGGAGAGACATGTTGTTAGGAAGGCTTGGAGAAAAAAGGTTTTTGTATTCTTTCATGCCTGGCATGTACACACACCATTAGCCAGCATCCTTGCCTTTGGAAAAATAATTTTTTCCTAAGTCTTTCTACTGCCTGGCATTTTGGGAGTACCTGTGTTATATTCCTTTACATTTTGGCTTAGTCACCTGTTCCCCACAGAATAACCATGTAGTGGCTGTGGAGAAGGTCAAGGACTGGGGAAGCTGTCCGGGTGTCATCAGTTGGCCTGACAATTGTTGGGCCCCTATGGCTGCTTTTTTGGCCATGATGTCCCCTTTGGAAACCTGGTTTGAGATACAGCCTGTGACAGAGTCTGGCCCAGAAACAACGGAAGCACTTCTGCATATGCTGCCATGTGTTGGTGGGTAAGTCTGCCCTTGTATTAGCAGGCAGAGCGGCTGGTTCCTGCTCACTGGACTCAAGGCCCTTGACCAGGAGGTTGTGGCTTTGCAGGGCCAGGTGGCAGCCCTGGAAGAACAGATCAGAGACCTGAAATGTGCTCAAAGCTTGGAGCAGGCCATGTTGGCTGCTCACAAAGAGCACTGCCTGGATCAGCATCGCTTCATGGAGTGCTTGGTGTCCCCTCATTGCTGATGTGTGACCAGAACATGGTGCCCAATGCCATCAGTCACCAGGTCTGCAGTGTGACCTGAGGACCAGAGCAAAGCATACTGGTCCCCAGGTCGTGCTGCCAGTATGGCTCATCCGGGTCCCCAGGTTGCGCCACCAGTGCTGCTTGTGCCTAGTCCCCGGGTTGCACCGCCAGCATGTCTCTTTCTGGTTCCAGGGCACCAACACCAGTATGACTTGTCCCGATCCACCGGTCATGCCACCAGCTCAGCTCACCCTGGTTCCGGGGTCCCACTGCCAGCACAGCTCACAGCATGACCCTGGAACCAGCGTGACCCATGCTCGCAGGACGACCTGGGGACCCGCGCAAGCCGTGCCCTGTGGAGGGAGAGCTGCCGCGGCCCTGTGGTAAGCAATTGTCATAAAGCATTGACACAAAGTAACCTTTACAGCACTCATAAGAGAGGGACTCTGGATGGTCCCACCCTGTGGCTGGTAGGGACACTCTGGACATTCACAGTGGAGGAAACACTGCAAAGAATGGGGGCATCTTCACGGAAAAATAAATTGCAGTGTACTGAAGCCATGAGATTTAAAGCATGAAGTACTGAGGGTTTACTATATTTTAGGAAATATACTGTCCTGGCAAGAAGAGGGATCCAGAAATTCAGTAACTTCTTCTAAATTGTATCTTGTCCAAATTCGTATCTTGCTGCACTCAAACACTTCTTGGATCTCTTTCTTTCCTCCATTTTTCCTCCTCTCTATACAATAGTTCTTCCTAACTGCAGTAGATTTTTCTACCCCCCAAAATAATTTGTTTCCTTGAGAAGCTTTGAGTGGCCTCTGTGCAAAAACACATTTTGCAAATCACAGATACAAAACTTCTTTTGTCATTAGTTTTGTTTCATTCCTTGAGGCCACCAAAATACAGGATGTGGATTCACATATGATAATGCTGACATTCAGATCTACAACTGAACTGTCTAAAGACAATATCCAAACACTACTCCTATGATTAATCAGCTGTACATTCACACAGAAATATTTAATGTACTGCTTCACTCACCAAAGTCTTTTATTGTACAGTCAAAGGTTATTTGGAATTTATCCATCCCCATCAGGCTGGAGCTCACTATTATAAAGTAAAATTCAACCTGGAGGGCAGTGAGCCTGTGCAAAGAACATGCAGTGTTTTAATTCATAAAAACACAGAAATGTAGGTTTGGGACAAAGATTTAGGGAAGACTGTATCAGTCTTTTAAATAAGTCCCCCACAGTCACAAGCATTTGGTGTGTATGTAGTCCACAAGGGTCACAAGAACATCTGTTCCTCCTGTCTCTATACACCACATATCCTAATGTCTTATAACACATCTGAAGAAGGTCAGAAGTCACAGCTATAAATTGCCATGGGAATGTTGCCATTATGGTGGATCCCTATGATAACACAAATTTTTTGCTTCTGCTTGTCTTTCTTCAGATGGACAGTTGCTTTAAAACTTGAGCATATATCTTGAGCTCATAGAAAGGAAAGAAATAAATACAGACAAATACTAGGATAACATTGCAAAGATAGACTCAAATAAAGCCATAAAATTCACACTACAACTGAGAATCTCTGCTCCCTCTTTTACTGAGGAAAAATTCCCATTACTTTTCTTAGTATTTTTAAACACAACAGGGAAAAGAATGCCCTCAATGGAAAATGTGCATTTTCAAAATAAAATAATTAACTCTCCTTATTGATCTCTGAGTCTTCTGATTTTCTTAGGTGTTGAGTGATATGATCTAGATGTAGATGTTAAGTTAGATGGACTATAGGTTTGACTAGATGATCTTTGAGGTCCTTTCCAGCCTTATCTATACTGTAAATACTGTGAATACTGTAAACTACAGACCTTGAAAGATTTCTGAATTTCCATAAAACACAAGGACTGTATGCTCACTGAAGGGCAGAAGTATATCACACTACAGGGTCCTGCAGTCCCCAGAGATTACTCTGCACTCCAGCACTTACCATGCTCATGTATTTCTGTTCCTTTCCCAAAGGAGTTTGAAACTGCATGCCTGGTACCAGAGCTCTGGTCTCATATTTAATGTATTGTCCAGTAGGTTGCATACAGACAAGAGGTCTTAAATGGAAACCCATGAATATGTTGATTTTTGAAGCCCCAGACAGTGTCGGAAGCTACTCTTTGTGTATAGCTTCAGCAGATTTGATGAAATAAAAGAATGCCACTGCCATAAAAAAAGAGTCTTTAACATCATTGGTTTTCAGTCTTGCCTTAAAAAAATATGAAACCAGAAATTGGTAGGACACAAATATTTCAGCGACTGGTTTGCTAAATGATAAAATGTACCTAGTCTTGACAAAGTTCTACAGTGGCCACCAGTCTTCTTTGGCTTCCACAGTCTCACTATTGAAATCCATCCAGGCAGACAATTTGGGAACCCTAAGAAATTAATCTTCAAGCCATCAGTTCAGGCTACGAGGACAATCATGGTCTGAAAACACTATATGAAATGAGATACTGGCCTTACTCATTTTCTTATTTATGAAGCATTTTATGTTAGAAAAAATTAGGAAAATCCATACTAAGTTACCACACTTATACTGTCATAATAAATGCTTAAGACTTAAGGAATCTTTAGCCAACTGGGAATTGCCTCTAGAGAAGGGGTGAGACAGTGGCAAAAATGTTTCTGTACTAAGGATGTTTCAAGCTTAAGAGCTAGAAAGAGTCAGTAAGCAGACACATTGTGCCTACTGTCTCTCTATCTATATAATGTACATTTTTTAAATTAAAAAAGTTTTGGCGCTATGGAATTTGAATCCATGTGGTCCAGTGATTTTCCATCAGGAAACATGTAATACTACAATGACACTTAATGCATTAATTCTAAGACTCGTAGACTATTATTTTAGCAAAAACAATTTATTAGATTTTTATTTGATTTTTTAAAAAATTCACTGTGCTCAGTTTTGAAATGCTGGAGTTGTTTGAACCACTTGCCTCTAAG
Source organism: Pitta sordida (assembly GCA_013390025.1). Taxonomy (NCBI): domain Eukaryota; kingdom Metazoa; phylum Chordata; class Aves; order Passeriformes; family Pittidae; genus Pitta; species Pitta sordida. The sequence goes on along the minus strand of WEKX01009970.1, from coordinate 778 downwards.
TTCTTTCTGTCTCTCTTCCATATGTATTGTAGTTGCTCATCCACACATTCCCAAGCTTTAAAAATAGTTCAGAAAATATATATAGGCTTGTAGAACCAAGATAGCTCTACTCTATTTAGTTAGGAACAATAGTTGCTAACTATAGTACTAGTAGTAGCAACTATAGTACCAAAAGCTAATTACACCAAGGTTATTTACATGGACATCTTGCTGGGACCAGTAAAATTGAACTTACACGAGAAGTTTGTTTTTCCTAAGCTCTAATATTAAAGCTCAGCTCTTTGTTTCCTTGTTTCTTTTTTTTTCCCTTAAACCTCAGTGGAAAACAGGCACTTACTGTGAAAGTAATACAACCAGATATCTTCGAAATCTTAATAGGCGAAGTGGTTTGACCTCAGTTCGTCTTCATGGAGCTTAGGAAGAATTGATCAATTTACTTCCTTAATAATTACCATTTGAATGTTGATTTTACCTTCCTAAGATTAGTACATTAAAAAGCCTGTATTCAGGAATGCTAATGCAATGCAGTTCTGCGCACACACACAGACATAAAAAAATCAGAATATATTCTTTATATAGACAAGCTTCAACTGATTCTGGATAATGAGGATTTACTTATGCTTTTGTTGAAGAATGAAAAAAAAACAACCCAGAAATAAAACAGAGAAATGGATATAGTTAGAGCTCTGGAGGGAAAGACTTTATTTAGGATTTGCAGTTTTGAGGTTAGGCATTAAGAGTCCATGGATGCAACAAATTTCACAGATTTCACAGAATA
>WEKX01009969.1:10489-21552 GCA_013390025.1 Pitta sordida | reverse complement strand
TATAATGAGTCAGAGCACAAGCAATTGATACTGTGTATAAACAAACAGAAAAGCAAGAATAAACCCCAAATGGATAAACAAAAACAGTAACAAAACCAACACCAAACCACCAAACAATGAGAAGAACGGAAAGCCTATAAAATTAGGGAAAGAACTTGGCAAAACTGGCAGAACAAAGCATGCCTGGAAGTCTCCCAACAGATCTTGGTAACATCTGTGTTTGAATTGGATAAACTGAATGGCTACTTATTTGTTAATTATGGAGGCTGGTCTGTTGCTATGAGAAAATTGAAATATGAATAATAAACCTGTCATGAACATTACCATCAGCTTCCTAGATAAATATTCTCATTCAAAAGTGAGATTCTAGAAGAATGTTTTGATCATCACAGTAGCCATTGCATTTGATACCTCTGTGTAACAGTTGGCAATTAACAGGTTATCAACAGTGTCTTTAAAAACCACTCTTCTTTACAGCGGCATTCTTTGTATAGTTGGGCATTAACTATTCCTGGCCAGAAATATTTTTTACTTCAAACAAATTCTTATTTGAGAGGAAACACCAACCGTCTTTTGAATCATCTTGGCTAAGGTTTAAGCCTTAAGAGCTACAGTTAAAAATCATCTTGGCTGAGATTCTTTAATTCAACTAACTCATCAAAGTCAAGGGTTGATGGTAGAACAGGGAAGCACCTGAACTATTTCCTCTGTTTTTCAGAAACTAGAAATGTCTGCTGTGGTTGTTTGGCTGCTGGACGATAAATAGCCCATTCACCAGTGTAAAGAACACTTCCGCAGGACTTCTTACATGTTCAGGTTGAGAAGGATCGATTTTGCCTTCAGCACATTAAACACAACAGTCAGGAAAGGTGGGCGTAAGGAAGGTATTCCTCTGCATTTCATCAAACTCTTGTTATTTGTCCTTCAGTTAATGCCAGCTGTTAATCTCTTGGCTGAGTCAATGGCATTTCAATTGTACAACACAGAAGTTACAATATTTTCAGATCCTTAACATTTGTTTTGATGTATCAAAGATCCACAATTCCATGTAGCCTTCACTGTGTGAAGAATACAGTTTGTATGTGGGACTTCTAGGAAAAGTACAGACAAAATTAAGCTTAGCTGTACTAGGTGGAGGGAAGGAGGCGTGGGGAAGGCACAGAGCTCCAAGCTTCCTGCTCCTGCTGCTGTCAGAAGAGGGAGGAGGGAGTGAGTTCGTTCCCTGTTCTTCCCACAGTGGTGGATGCTCTGGCCATGAAGCTCCTGGGGCCACCATGGTGCTTTAGTCACTGACAGGAGAATTAGACCTTTTGTTACACCAGGTGTGTTATTTCTTACCAGAAAGGATCATCTGCTATTTCAAGCATATAGACAGAGCCTGAAGATGTAGTCAAAAAGTGCTGATGATTTATTTCTACACTGATTTTCAGGTCCAGTGGAATGCACAGATAAAATGCAAAAATGTACCAGTTTAGAAATAACTCTTACACGATTCTATCCAGGACTTTCCTTTTTAAATATTCAGAGGAAATATAAATATATTCATAGCATTGTGTATTATCCCTATAGAAATGCATTTGGAGTGTTTCAATGTGTTATAAAAATAATGGAAAACACTATTTTCTAATAAAAACCCCACAAAAATTTAAGGCAGTAAGACTAGCAGAAGTTGTCCCAAAGAGGACGTATCATTCCCTGCATTGTGTATTTGAAATTCAAATTGTAATTACAACATTGTGCTTCGAGATTGCTCTAACAGTGATTTAGATTCTTTCCAGTAATCGTTTCTCCATAATATACAGGATACTGCTGGTGACACATAAATACCTTGGACAGATATGGTTAGCTGGCTTAATCCTTCATGGGGACTGTTTAGGTAGATGTTATAATTAGGTTGTTATAAAAAGGAAAAATTACTGCAGTGTTTACATTGAGCATCTAGAACTTTAGTTTTCAGGGTGATAGAGCTGATGTCTTCAGGAGTATAAAACTGTACAGGGAAGTGGCAGGAATCTGAATAATATCTGGAAGCTTATATGCACATTATAGGTGTACATGTCAATACAGGGATATTTCCAGCTGTGATGTGTGTGTCAGCTGCTACAATCATGCCTAGAGGAAGGAGAGGTCTAAGTGCGTGGGGTTTCCAAGGAAGTGTGTGGCTGGTGTTCAAGGGCGTGCAACAAAGCAGGTTAATCCTGAGAGGTATATTAATAGATTTACATAAATAACTTTTTTAATGTCAATATTGCAATAATACATAATATGAAAATTAAAATATAGGTATAAGACTAAAATGTATATACAGTACAGTTTTATATATTATTTATAATTTGTAGATTATAGATATATAATTTAAAATTCTATCTATATCTATCTACTTATTTATAATGTCCTTCCTGAACACCTCTAAATTTCTAAACCTTTCCACTGCAAGTAAACGGACAAAACCATTACAATTAAAAATACAACTTTCAAAATATGAGCATGCATAGGTTGGTGTCAGAGGCATTACATTTGCTTGAAGAGAATTTATTTAAAGGTTAATGTATCTATGAATGATTGTGTCTTACTGAAAGCTATAATATAAAAACCTGGAAGTCAGACTGTCAAAACTAAAATTATTTTTATGAGGACCTCTAGAGAAAAAATGAGATAATATAGCATATCAATAATTTACATTAGACATTTTGATTTGTATTTATTAATAAATGTAGCTTGCATATGTAGCTTGCATATGTAGTTCCCACAGTAATTAAATTATAATGTTGAAAGAATGGAAAAGGTGATAGGCCTTCAAGAGCAAGGGGAACCTGTAATGTAGATTTACATTATTGCCAGCCTTCCAGAACCAATTAACTATAAACAATATAGGCATTTTTATTGCATTTTAAGGAATAAAAATACCTGACCTTGAAAAGCATCACATAACTTTGTGAGGAAAAAACCAAAACTATACATTGGAAAATATTACAGCTCCAGAGGGGAATTAATGTATGTCCTGCTCCAACATAATCTTTTCTATAGTTTAGTTACATATTCCTCACACTTCTGCAAACCTCTCATTCTATTATTATTTTTCTAGTATGTCCTATATTATCACACTGCTATTGTTCAGTCCTGTGTTTTTAGGATAAAAATCCACATTATTTTAAGCAATGCTAGATGGATTTAGGAAAAAAGTCTTCACAGAAAGAGTGATTTGCCACTGGAATGGGCTGCACAGAGAGGTGGTGAAGTCACTGTTCCTGGTAGTGTTTATAAAAAGACTGGATGTGACACTTAGTGCCATGGTTTAGTTGATAGGATGGTGTTAGGTAATAGATTGGACTTGATGATGTCAAAGTTCTTTTCCAACCTAGTTAAATTTGTGATTTATTCTGTGATTTGCTACTTGGGGGTCTTCCTGCTTAGAATAAAATACTGTCTGGATATTTGCATAGGTTCCATGATATCTAGAGCTCTACATCATCAGCAGGGAAATGTAGAATTCCCTTTCTTCCTCAGCTGCTTAATTCTTTTAGAAAACTTCCCTTGATCTTGTGTAATGGAAAGGGCCTCAGAACTGAACAGCTGACTGATTTCATTAACACAGAGGCACAAATAGCTGACACTGAAGAAACAGGATACAGTTAGTGGAATTAGTAAGGCTCTGTTACAAGTACATAAATATACAGCTTTTAAAGCTATTCTGATAGCCATAGAAATGCCTCATAAGCATCTTTGTAAGGCAAGATTCAAACAGTCTTATAATAAAGCCAAAGAGCGTTAATGCAGTCAACCCTCTCTACTTCGCACTTCCCCTCTCACAGCTTCACTTCTTTGCGGGCTGGTTTTCCCTGCTATTGAGGAGGTTTGTTTTGCAGGGCATTTGTCACTGCACTGGCGTGAAATGACACTCATGAATATTCAAAATAATGAATATGCAAATCAGCCCCACCCACCACCACGCGGACCACTTCTCTGCCTGTTCCGCCTGCCCCACACCACGGTGCTTGCAGCAGAGAGCAACCATTCCACCCATGCATCTCTCCTCGCTTGGGCAGCCATGGTGCTGCAGCAGGGAATGCAGTGGAGATAACCCCTGTCCCACCTGGCCAGTCCCTGGGAAGCTGGATGGTGGCTCCCTATAAGAACACATAAGCCATGGCAGCATCTCCAGCCTGGGGCTTGTAAGTTGTTTTTTCCCTCTAAGTCCCGGCTCCACCGTGCAGGGGAGAGCAGTTTCTAGTAACCGAGTCAAAACATTACAGCAGTTGTAAACAAAGTACTAACGCAAAATATGTCCTTTCTTGCCTTTCTTGCTAACTAATACAAATACCCTGATTGACATGGGACCGCACAACTCTAGTGGGAGCAGGGCCAGGGCTGATGCTGCAAGCAGACAGAGCGTTGCCTCGCAACCCTTGCTGTGGCAATGGAATGGGTTTCTTCTGTAGCCAATGCTGGTACAGGCCCGAACAAGGAACACAGCCTTTGAAACTCCACTTTAAACATGTGGGCTGCAGCAGCACACATAAAAGCAAGGTGGCAGCTCCAAAGGGAAGGAACTGGGTTGAATGCTCCCCCACCGGTCGCCCTTGCCTCTGGGAACAGCACTAAGTCCCAACGCGTCTGTCAGGGGCTGCACCGGCCTGAGCTTGGTTCCAGTGGCGCTGCACAGCTTCACATGGTCCCTCATGGCCCTGTGGCAGCCTCGGGCCACCTGCAGGAGGGAGGGAGCTCTCCCTGGTTGCAGGCAAAGTGGTGTTGCTCGCCCTTCGCAGTAGACACTGCACACAATGTACATTCTCAGGGTCCCAGGTCCCAAGCACAGCTCCTGCAGCCCCGCTCCTCCCTGCCCATTAAAAAACATTCCCAGGTTCTCAGATTCGAAAGAATTTTATTTTTTTCTTATCTGGAAGTGCTTGGCATTGAAACATGTAAGCGGGATGACAGCAGAAGCTGTGTCCCGAGGGAGGCAACACAGTGGGGAGGGGGCAGAAGTACATAGAGCCCTGCAGTGCCTCCTCTGCCTGCTGCAGTTGTTGCAATGGCGGCAACCAAAGCCCAGGACTCACCACAGCAGTGACGTGGGCTCAGGGACTTCTTCATAATGATTTCTGGGGAGTCCCCAGGCATGGATAGGGCAGACGAGACCCCCTTCACTCCTCAGGCTGGTCACATTGGTGAGGACCTTCCAGGAATGCCTAGCAGCCGTTTGGGAACTGATGGGGTGGGGCAATGGGTGTGGCAATTTTACATATTAATGCGCTCCCTATCAACACGGATGGAGGGCTTCACAGGGCAAGGACTAGACCTATGGTACCACAATAATTGAGGGCCAACTCTATAAGCATCTTAAAATTTGGGTTTTAGTAAAGAACAGGTTGATTGCCCCTGCAGAGGAGTTTTGTTTCTTCTAACCATAATCTGATCCCTTTGCAATTTTATTTTTAAATGAGTAATTTGGTGTGAGTCAGATCTAATGATGTACAGCAATCCCTTGAATATGGTGGGGGATTGGTTCCAGAAAGATGCCATGATAAGCAAAACCCATGAAGTAGCAATAAATATGGTAAAGACAATAAAGATGAGATAAAAAAACCTAGGTGTATTAAAGCCACAAATGGTGAACCGTGAAGTAGTGAGGGATTGCTTGGATTTTTGTAGCTGTTTACTTTGAATATTCTCAAAAAATACTTCAGCATATGTTAGTCCACCTTTTAAGAAAAGTAGATAGAAAAATAAGCGTCTCTGTAAGATTGCAAAGCAGTTATAGAAGATAAATTGGAAATTGTTTCTCCTTCAAATTCTAACTTCATAATTACATTCTAAATATAGCTGAATATAAATATAGCTGACTAGTTAAAATGCATATTTTGCATACATACTATATATATATAAAAAACAAATGCAAACGTATACTCATATATGCATGCACAGATTCTCTCTATTCATGATGGTGGCTTTTTAATCAGGAGAAAATCAAGGTTAGTGTTGATATTTTTGCCTTATCCAGCAAAGATAACAAGACACCATTTGAGCGTGGCTTGTAAGGTTAGAAGGCAATCAGTTGCACCATTTGGCCGCAGAAGAAATACTTCAGTTCACACATGTTCTTCTTTCCTTTTTTGCCATTTTTAACATGGATCGTCCACAACAGTTCAGTGGAGCTCAAAATTACAGCTCAGAAATGATCAGTTAGATCTCAAAAAATTACAGGAGGGAAATAGAGTGAGAAATTAGTTTCTTAATATTGACATGATACTGCAAAACTTTCATTATAAATGAGATTGTCACCTGATAACATTTTAGTTTTACATATGGATTTTATATTTCAGAGTGGACCCTGAAAATTTCCTCACAGCACACCAAAATCTAAAACAGAGCTATTTGAAATGGTTTAATATTCATTAAACAGGGAATTCTTGAAGGAATGTAGGTGTTTACACCACTGCATTGCACCAGCATGTTGCCTGAAAAACTTTCTACAGATGACTCAGGTCTTAACCAGCTAAATTGTCTGTGTGCTGTCCCTGGGAATTCATGAAAACTTCCAATACTTCCCTAAGGATGTTCCAAGAGCAAACTTGACATTTGAAGTTGGAATTATCATTGGCTTTTATGATTTCTCATAGCTCTGGTTCAAATTTTTAAGCCAATGGAAAGATGTAGAAGACTTGTTTGACTGCCAACTGAATTATTTTGCATTATATACACTGACCCCTCACATATTCATGAATCAAGTAGTCACTGGTTTATGTTTAATGTAAACATGTTTTTGTGAAGCTGGCATTTTTCTCAGCTGGGCTGCGGGATGGGGCTGCCATTGTCTGTGTCTGTGCGTGAGAGCAGGAGCAGGAACCACCTTCCTCCATCGCTCAGGGCCAGCGCAACTGGACACCCTCGCTGCTAAGCCAAGCCAAAATGGGTCCTCATGTCAAACTGGAACAGGCAGCAACCTGCCTGCACTCTACCACCGAGTCAAGCCGAGGTGGGCATCCATGGAGCAGCATCTGGAGCCTCCCAGGATGCCACATTGCAGTCTGCTTATGTCACAACCTGTGCATCCGGAGGAGCCCCAGCTCCTGACTGCATTGGGGGCTGTGCTCAGTGTCCCTTTCAGCTGGGATGTGGAAGCATTCCCCCTGCAAAGGGACAGCCAGAGCATGGCCAGAGCTGTGGCAGGGTCCTGTCAGAGGGAGAGGCAGCACAGCTGCCCATGCAGGCTGGGTGGCATTGCTGCACAGCGCAGAGAGGAGATGGGGAGAGCCAATTTCCTTGCATTGCTAAAAAAACCCCCCACAAACAAAACAACTCCCCAAAAGCTCCCAAACAACACAGAAAACCAAACAAAGAAACAGGGGCTGACACACGTGGAGAGTGGAGCAGGCGCCCCACTGCTCCGCTGCTACCCTGCTGCCACAGACCACATGTTTAAAGTGGAGTTTCAAAGTCCGCTTCCCAGGCAGCACAGCTGTAGCTGTACTGTTCCACAAACAGTAAAACACACCACACAGTTAAACTAAAGGGATTGGAAGTGTTTGTGTAGGCACTGATTAAAAGCAAGCGCTTGCCTCCCCTGGCACCAGAGCAGCTCAGTTGTGTTGTGGAGGCAACACAGCTGCCAGCTGTGTCCAATGGCAGTGGTGGGGCCAGCTCTGTAACCCTACCTAACCAGTGGTAACCCTAACACTGGCCCTGGCATGCCTATGGCAGCAACTGCTCACACCTGCCTTGTCCTGGGAGAGGCAGGACCAGGACTGGCAAGGCATAGCCCAGCCAAGTTCGTGGTGTAGGATGGATCTCCTCCCCCACACAGTCCACAGCTCAAGCTCACGCCACTTGCGGGGTGGGTGGGGAATAGGAAGTTCCGAAGGGATGCACAGCCCCATGGTGGTATTCAGCCTGCCACCACTGTGCAGAGGTTTGGCAGAGCCCTGCGGTTGGTCAGAAGCCCAGCGTTGCCACCACTGATGCAGCAGCAGAAGCTTGGGACTCACCACGGGAGCAGTGCAGCTGCAGGGAGTACCTCCCCAGTTCCCCGAGACTCCCCTGCTGGCAAGGGGCAAAAGACATTTGCTTCGGTTTCCTGGAGCACTTCAGAGCAAGCTGTGCTCCCAGAACTGCCCTCTAGAGCTCATCAGTGGAAAGGGCATGGCTATGGGCGGGGCCTAATTGAATATTCATACATTCACTATCTTCATGGATAGTGGGACCTATGCAGAACCGACCCCCTGGGAGTTCCTAGAGATGATTGCACTTATGCATGCATATAAATGTATACATTATGTGTAGTATACATATTATATTATTATATTTAATTTTTAATACACAATTGGTTATAATGATCTTACAGTGAAGAATCAGGGCTGAACGTCAGTGCAAAATTTGGAAAGAAATGCCTGAAAACTGAAGAGCAGCTGGTCCCCTCGTGTTCCAGACTACAAGACAACCCATTCAGCAATATGCCCTGAAGGATAAACATTTTAAAACTATGTCAAATATGTGAGTAGCTAGTAAGTTAGCTTCTACTTTGTCTGCCTTTTCTTCATAATGCAAAAAAATGGTGATATGCTCTCCCTAGGCAAACTAGGAACAAACTGGGATTCTGTATGGGAATGACTTTTGTTTCCTTTAATGGGTGGAAAGATCCTTATTGCCTTCCTCATCTGATGCAGAGAAACAAGGACAGGGTATGGAAAGAAGGCAAAGTACTTACAGTACCACGTCTTGATTTTGCATTTTGTGGGTTCAGTCCACTGCAGCATTTTTTTCCATGATATTTCCTGTCTGGGCATGCGCAGTGCAAGCTGTGAAGAGACGCCATATAAATAAGCTCATGAATATCCAATTAAGCCCCGCCCATTCTCCCACCTCCCTCTGTTCTGGAGTGGCTGTGGGGTGTTCCTGGAACTGCTCCATAGCCTGTGAAGCATCATGAAAACACAGGAGGTGTCTTCTGGCGCCTCCTTGTGGTGTTCCCTATGGCCCCCCAGACAGCTGCTGGTGCTGGTCCTGACAGGACCGGACTCTCCCCACCCACAGCTGCAGGGCCACAGCTCCTGTGGACAGCACTGTTTTCACTCAGTGCTGTGTCAGACCTCAGGCTGGGTTGTCCCCTCATCTGTTCCTGTCCCTCCCGGACCCCACTGGCTGCAGACAAGCCCCATTGGACCCTGCACTTCTGACTGGGTGGAGGGTGCAGGGCGAGGTGGGGCTGGGAGTCTGGGGGGTCCCAGAGCTCTGTCCGCACTGCCAAGGCTGCACAGGACGATGCTGGGGTGACGCGGGGAGCAGCTGTGCCACCGCTTCCACCCACCTGTTCCTTTGGAAACAGTGGCTCTGGGATACACACAACCACAAACACTCTCATGTCATCAGGAGCTCCTGATGCAATCAATCTAGTTGTGCAGTTTCCCCCTCTTGAGCCAAGCCGAGCTGAGCCAAGTGTAGAGATATGGTGTGCAGATTCATGTTGCCATGGCAGTGGGGAACATACGCAAACTTACTCTTTGCAGTGAGAGGCAATGTAGAGTATCTATTAGAGTGTGGAGTAACTGCTCCACAGAATCCAATAGGAATGATAGTAGAAAAGGAGAAACGGCTCATAGAGGCTGAGAAAGAGCAGAGGGATGCTGTAGGAAGATCGAAAAGCACTGTAAGAAAGATGAGTCAGGAAAGTAATAGTTACTTTGATACAGAGAGAGAAAAACAAGAGAAACTGATTGCTGAACTAGTACTTCCTCCTTCTCCTACAGCCATTCTTTCTCCTCTTCCTCCTGTAGCTCCTCCAAGAGCTCCACAGGTAACTTCTCCTCCTACAGCCTTTCTTGATCCTCCTCCTCCAGCTGCTCCTACAACTACAGCAGCTACTGCAGCTACTTCTCCAGCAGCGGTGTACAGTTACAGCTGCGTAACAGACACAACAGACACCCATTGCTTCTGTTTCTTCTGTTCCCAGTCACCTACTCCTACTTCACTACCTAATCCTGGTGTTAGTAAAGTTAAGGGAGAAAGAAAAAGGAAAGATGTTACAGCTTTTCAGGCACCCTTAGAGGAATTAGTGGGCCCAGGTGTGGAAAAGGTTATGGTAAAATTCCGTTTTCATCCTCTGATCTCCATAGTTGGGAAGAGAAAGTTAAGAATTATCATTAAAATCTGTTTAATGCTCAAAATACTTTGAAATTATAACTGGTAGCTGTAGCCTAGATTGGAAAGATATCCAACTTTTATACAAGACATGAAAAGAGAGTGGGNGTGATTCTGATTCTATGTAATTATACTCTAGAGGATGTATTCCCAACACAGGAACTGTCATGGGATCTAGGTGAAGCAGTGGAATTTGTAAAGCAGGAAAAATACCAGAGATTTATAACTTTTGGATTAGCAACAATAATCCCGAGGGCCATAAACTGGTCTCTTCTATGTAGTATAAAGCAAGAAGAGGAAGAAGACCCCACAGAATTTTTAGAAAGAATGACAGACAGCATGTGAATAGCTCATCTGGATCCTAGCTCTCTTGGAAGGGCACCTATAGTGTGTCTCCTTGGGTTATCTGCTAATGACATAAGAAGGGAATTAGAGAAGATGTCAGATAGTCCTGGGGGAGGAGATTTGTGGAGTCTATTGGAAGAAGTATGGAGAGTATTTCTGAGCAGAATGTTTGGGGCTGATGGTCCAGGATCTCTAAGGATAGAACAGTGTACACACCACAGACAACAGAGACATTGGGGTGCCCGCTCCACTCTCCACCTGTGTCAGTCACTGTTTCTTTGTTCCAGAGAAAAGAAAGAAGAGGGGAAGTGCCTTTGCTAAACATTAACAATTAAAGTGTCTGTCAAGGCAGACAGCTTGCTGATTATGAAATTGTGTAAATAACAGGAAGAAGTAATTTGTAAATGTATGAGGCATGGGTATAAAGATAGGTGGAAAAACCTGGGAGGGGCTCTGGGCGCCTTACAGGGTTGAGGGACACATTGCCGGTCAACGTTCTTTCCTTGTTTCTTGGGCCAAAAATAAACTTTTTCTATAGCATGCATGCAACTACCTTCAGTCCTGACTGTTTTCCTTAAATCAGT
>WEKX01009969.1:0-10314 GCA_013390025.1 Pitta sordida | reverse complement strand
AGGGTAGTGTGTTATTGGTAGAATGGGTGTTGGTGCAGGATGACAACAGATTAGGTAACAGGTTAGGTTAGGTAATAGGTAATAGGTGATAGGTTGGACTTGATGATCTCTATGGTCTTTTCCACCCTTACTGATTCCGTGATTCTGATTCTATGTAATTATACTCTAGAGGATGTATTCCCAACACAGGAACCATAATGGGATCTACATGCAGTAGCAGATCTTGTAAAGCAGGAAAAATGTCAGAGATTATAACTGTTGGATTAACAAAAACAATCCTGAGGGTCATAAATTGGTCTCTTCTATGCACTATAAAACAAGAAGAGGACGAAGACGCCTTAGAATTTTTAGCAAGATTGACATACACCATGCTCATCTGGATCCTCACACTCTTGATGGGCACCAACAGCGTGTCTCCTTGTTCATTGGTTTATCTACAGATGTCATAAGAAGGGAATTAGAGAAGATGTCAGATAGTCCTGGGGGAGGAGATTTGTGGAGTCTATTGGAAGAAGTATGGAGAGTATTTCTGAGCAGAATGTTTGGGGCTGATGGTCCAGGATCTCTAAGGATAGAACAGTGTACACACCACAGACAACAGAGACATTGGGGTGCCCGCTCCACTCTCCACCTGTGTCAGTCACTGTTTCTTTGTTCCAGAGAAAAGAAAGAAGAGGGGAAGTGCCTTTGCTAAACATTAACAATTAAAGTGTCTGTCAAGGCAGACAGCTTGCTGATTATGAAATTGTGTAAATAACAGGAAGAAGTAATTTGTAAATGTATGAGGCATGGGTATAAAGATAGGTGGAAAAACCTGGGTGGGGCTCTGGGCGCCTTACAGGGTTGAGGGACACATTGCCGGTCAACGTTCTTTCCTTGTTTCTTGGGCCAAAAATAAACTTTTTCTATAGCATGCATGCAACTACCTTCAGTCCTGACTGTTTTCCTTAAATCAGTATCGAGGCAGCCCCTCTTGATGGAGCACTACTAGAGCGCTCCATTTGCAGCTCCAGCACTGGTCTCAGCTAAGTAACCCAACCAGTAACGTAGCTTTGAGCACACCTGGCCAGTGTCCTGCGCTCTGCCAGGGGGCTGGCTCATTGTGACTGGTTGCTGTGTGGCTGATCAGCACCCTGATCCATCTTGGGGCAGGCAAATCTGCAAATCTGCTTGATATCTAATGTGAAAATGGACTATGAGCTGTCTGCATTATTCTTGGAGGGATGCACAGCCCCGTGGTGGCTCTTCAGCCCACTGCAGCCACTGTGGTGGTAGCAGTGGAAGGTCAGGACTGCCCCTGGAGGTGGCACGGCCAGAGGGACTCTTCCCTCATGATACCCAGGGACTCTCCAGGCAGGGACAGGGCAGAGAAGACCCCCTTTGATGTGTCACAGACCACATAGCAGTCCCGGGAATGCCCTGACGCTGCTCTGGAGCTGAGGGAGTGGAGTAATAGGTGGAGCTTAATTGAATATTCATTAGCTCATTACCATTGAAGATTATGGGCTTCACGCAAGGGGCACCCGTGGCCCCATGAAAGTTGGGGCATGACTGTATTAAGGCTGCCATGAAAATTCAGTGCATTTCCCAGTTGTGTGCTTGCCTCAATTATTGAAATAGATGTTTTCGATTTAAAGTGGTTTGCATTGTAGTCATATTGACTTTGGCTAATTGAGGCTGAGTCAAAGAAAACTTTCTGAATTTTTCCCAAAATATTCTAACAAGAGCAGATTTTTAAATTGAAGCCTAACACTTTTCAGTCACAGTATCACAGTACCACAGTATCACAGTACCACAGTATCACAGTGTTGATAAGGTTGGAAAAGACCTTGAAGATCGTCTAGTCCAACCTATAATCCAACTAAAACCTAACAGCTCTAACATTTATATCATGGCCCTCAACACTTCATCCAGTCTACCCTTAAACACCTCCAGGGACGGCAATTCAACCACCTTTGTGGGCAACAAATTCCAATGCAAATCACTCTTTCAGTAAAAAACTTCTTCCTAATGTCATGTCTAAACCTCCCTTGTTGGATCTTAAGACCATGACCTCTTGTTCCATCTCCAACGGCCAGAGAGAAAAGACTGACCCCTGCCCATCTACAACCCCCTTTTAGGTTGTTATAGACAGCGATAAGATCATCTCTGAGCCTCCTCTTTTCCAGACTAAACAGACCGAGCTCCTTAAGCTGCTCCTCATAGGGCTTATTATCCAGCCCCTTAATCAGCCTTGTTGCCCTTCTCTGAACTTGTTTCAGCACCTCGATATCTTTCTTAAATTGAGGGGCCCAGAACTGGACACAGCACTCAAGATGAAGCCTAACCAGTGCTGAGTACAAGGGAAGGATAACTTCCTTTGCCCTGCTGGCCACACCATTCTTGATGCAGGCCAGGATGCCATTGGCACACTGCTGGCTCATGTTGTTGTTGCTGGCTCAGTCAAACACATCTCACGTAAATCTCAGGTTAGTGCAGGACTACCCTGAGTGACACAGCATCCAATCTCTATGTTGCAATCACACAAATGCTGTCTCTGCCTCTTCAGTCGGTTTTGCTGTTACAAAATACGATTTCTTTAGTGTGTGAAACATACTGCCTGTCTGTGCTGTACATTTTCTAACTGTTGCTTGTGCTTCTTGAACCATTTGAAAAATTGAGTATTGCAGAATGCCAGAATGACTGAGGCTGAAGGGACTCCTTGTCCAACCCCGTTTAATGTTCTTGAAATGTTTTTCATGAGAGTTGGCAATACCTTTTTTCTTTCCCTTTGCCCAGAACTTCACCTGGTTTGTCTGTATCTGATTTGGCTATATCATGTTTTTGCAATATGGTACATTTGGGATCAATGGAAGTTGACAATGGAAGATATATAATTATGTGTGTTGTCCACAGAGTGAAGCCTTTATTTATAGGGTGTAATATCACAATAACATTCTTTGCTGTCATACCAACTAAAAAGTTTATATCTAATTAGCTGTCAATTCTCAACCTTGGATCCTTTTTTGTACACTTCCTTCTCCCAAAATATTGTTGTTTGCAGTTGATCTCCTCTCTCTGACTGTAGCATTCCCAGTGTGCTAGCTAGGGGGTTTACCCATAATTTGTTTATTAATTTATGAACTTATCCATTCAGTTGTGGTTTTTTTCCACTTTTCCTAATACTTCAAGGGATTTGTACGAAAAAGCTAAGGCTCTTCCACATTCTTTGAGAAACATCTTTTCTACCTCTAGTCTGATCTTTCTACCAACTCTGATCTTTTATTTAGGATGGCTGCCAAGTAAAACAAAATGAGTTCTTTACTCCAGATATTTTCTGACTCCTTCTTGATTTGGGTGAAAGGACATTTCTCTTTGTTAGAATATAAATGAATGAAGTGCAAACTACCTGGTGGATTTCTTATTTTTTACCTCCTAAAAACTCATTAGGCGTGAAGGGAGGAGGGCCAGGCAGGTGGGATATGTGGAGCTGGACATAGTTTTGTGACTTTACCTTTGGTGACAAAGACAGTGGGTTTAATAGTAGTAATAGTTTCCAATTTTTGTATGATCTTTATATTTTTCCAACTATATAAGTGATGTAGAGGTCACATAGATTGCAATTATTCTGTAACTAAGTAAGAGGAATGTATAACTGTAAGCAGATGCATTATTTCCCAAGTGTATTGTCTCTGTTTTCATCTGTATGTCATTAGTGGATTTTTTCCCCCAGAAAAGTTTATATTATTCCTCTATTTTTAAATCCATAGAACCTGTAATAATTGTGTTTCTATTTAATTATTTGCAACTTTTTCGAAACTATGAATTTCAGTAGTGTGCAGTTTACAGGCTCTAAGACTTCCATACTGAAGACACCAGACAGTTGTTTAAAGCTACATTAAACTTGCTGCTGGTGCATTAATGAACTTGATTATCATCTCTATCTATGGCAGGTGGTTGGAACTTGATGATCTTTAAGGTCCCTTGTAACCCAAATCATTCTCTGGTCCTGTGATGTATTCTACTAAAATATACCTTGTAATTTGTAATTTGAAACAGACCTCTAACAAAAATCAGATAATTTCCTAAACAAAGTAACAGAAAGGCAGAAATATTACCTCACAAAGAAGTAAAATTTTGGAATTCACATCTTTTTTATTTCTTTTCAAAGCTCTGCCTGCTGGCAGTAAAAATTGCGGTGAGGCTTCACCTTTTAGGAAAAGTAACCTTAAGGTTCCATTTAAAAACTCCCTGCACTTAAAGACTGCATAGTACAAGCTGGCATTGCCACAGAAGACATTGCAGCCTATCACTCTCCTTGGATTTTATCTCTGAGTTTTGTCCTTAAGAACACTGGTCACAGAAAATATTTCTTTTTATTAAACAATAGAAAAATTGGATAATATTTAAATCAATTTACTGCAGCTGTTTTTGTACTGTATAATGGAACGTTGCTGACTGTTGTGGACGCATCTGAAAAGCCTCTCATATCTAAAGATTGACTCCAGGCAAAGGTGAAAATGACCAACAAAGAGAAAGGAAATTATGTGAGAAAAGGGGAAAAAATGTTTTTTGCTTCTTATATTTGGCATGATAGGGCAGGACAAGGCTATTTTCAGAAACTTTGACTTCTCATCCTGCTGACTGACTTTTACTGAGAATATCTTTATTTCTTCAGCAGTACAAGTCAATGCCAAAGAATATCTAATCCACCAAAGTCATGATCCTGAATGTGTAACTTTCCATTTATTCCAGCTGAAATGTCTGCATCTTATTATTTCTTCTTTAGCTGTTGAGGTCCCAACTGAAATGAGGGGTTTATTTTAATAGATACTGAATTTATACATAATAAGAGACAATATTGTGCCCAGTAAAATTTACAATAGACTTCAGAGAAAACATATAAAAGGTCAGAGAAAGAAAGAACTGTTATCTCAGTTTAATGAATAGCGAAGTAAAGCACAAAGAACACAAATAATTTCCTCACAATCACTCAGGAAGCCTACAGGAGGAATGAGAATGACAACTGCATCTTATGTGATCTGATGGCTTGGTTAGCAAAATAAAAAAAATCCTCTTTTTTTTTAATGGAGTTGTTTATTGAAGTTCTTTGTAATTCTCACATGAAAAAAAGAAGTGGATATAACAATAGTCATAATTAGATAACTTGTAACTATAAAAGCATCTTATCTTGGCTCGAGTAAAATTGGAAGTGAGCCTTCCTCTGAAGGAACATTAAAGGTAATGGTGACCCTGGGGTGAAGTAAACAGTGGCTCAGATCTGCAAACCTGTTGTCCCGTGCAGGTGGGAAGCAGGTACAGAAGTAGATTATAAAA
The DNA here is from genome assembly GCA_013390025.1 of Pitta sordida. NCBI lineage: Eukaryota > Metazoa > Chordata > Aves > Passeriformes > Pittidae > Pitta > Pitta sordida. The sequence continues at coordinate 4,998 of WEKX01009969.1, read as the reverse complement.
AGTCATGCCTTTGTTTTTGGTGAGGCTGTCTCAATGCAATGTTTTCTAATAGAAGCAAGTTTCCAGTTTTATAACTTTCAGATTTCTTTAAAGTATTAACATGGTGACTCCCCTCAAGACACCAAGCTAACCTTCTTATGGATAGATACAGGTAAAAGTGCATTTTTTCTTATACTTCTTCACAAACAACACAAATTCCTAAGGACTCTGATGGGTTCTAAATTTGACATGTTTTTTGAGGTTATCTATTACTTAAGCACACTTAAGCTGTTGAATGGGTTCAGCACCAGCTGTTAGGCTGCTGAGGTGGGTGATACCTCTATGAACAAGGAAGGCAGACAAACCACCATGGCTCAGCGCTCAGAACCGGAATCTGGCTTGGGCTTTCTGAGATGTACTCAGATGAATTCCTGTATGAGGCAAATGTCCTGATAATCACGACAAAAGAGTTTTCTGTTAACAAGTTTCCTCCTGCTAGTTTTCAGTGCAGCAATACCTGGGCTACTCTGTGTTCCAGAGCATGCAGCATGGCAATGCATTAACGCATTTCCCAATTATGAACTTCGAAAGAAACCTTTGAAGACTCACTTTGATTAAACTTGGAGCATGAGAGGTGGGATAGGATGAGATAATACATATAACCACACTATGGAGATGCTGTTGTGCTGGGTTTGTGGTGGCTGTCTGGAGGGAGAAGGAATGACATCATTGTTGTGCTGATTTTAATCAGAATTGGTGGGCTCCCTGGCTGTGCCCATACTTATGGAATTCACAGGATGGTTTCAAAAGAGGAAAGCTGCTCTACAGGAAGGTGTTTTAACCATGACTGATTCTAGTCAAAGCCTTTAGTATGTTTTTCCATACTCCTTTTGGAAGATAGATAAATTCTGTATCTTACTTGTAAAANGTCTCTGGGCTCCAACACATCAGCAGTGTTGTCCAGTTTTTACCTCTCCATCTTCAGTCTTAATGCTTAGACGGATTCTGCGGTCCTGGTTCTCTCTCTTTGGTCCATAGGTTTTCACCATGGTCAGTCCAATTCACAAGCAGCAGCGGGATGCCTGGAAGAACATCTCTACCCCTTCTCTCGTGGGCCTGGGGGCCTTCAAATCTCTCAGCCTCCCGACGCAGGGTCTGAGCTGGCACGCTACATCTTACTACTGAACTTTTTTTTCTTCTCTCCCAAGTATGTTATTTGCAGAGACACCTGCCTTTATCTTTAACCTTGAAGGCCCTGGCAGCACGGAAAGCTCAGGCCAGAACTGAGCTGTTAACCCCCTCGCTACCAGAGCAGCAGAAAACCCCCTAAACCATAACAAGCACATACTACTAAAGCAGTATTTTCAATTAATATTCACTGTGTTTTCACTCTACTAGTATTTACTTCTCATTTCTGTTCTTGTCATTGAGCCAAGTGTAATGGTGAGTACCAGCTTATTGTTACTGTTGATGTATCCAGCCAAAGGTAGCTTTCTGTATTATGAAGGGAAAAATCCATTAGTAAATAAGACCAGCTGCTTGTGAACAAACCAGAAAACTACCTCTTGCCACATAAAGTGCTCAAACACATACACATGTGCCCTGAAAAAGGATTGTGCAGAATCCCTGCTTCAAAATTATCTGGGTTTCACGGTTTAATTATTGCTATTGTATAGAGAAATTGAGGGCACTAGAATGAACTGGCAGCAAGAATTTCTCATGAGCAGTGAGGAATGAGTTGTAACATGTGACTTTTTTTCCCCAGTAGCTGAAGGTAGTAATGGACAGGCTGCTGGCTCAGACATTTATCTTCTCAGCTACATCCATAAATGAAATGTCATCCCTAACAACTCCTCTTTTATTGCTATTTCATCTTAGCTTTCCCTGATTAAAATTAATGTCTGTGCATGTATGTATAAAAATGGGGATTCAAAGATCTACATATTCAGATTGTCAGAGATGAAACATCTGCATACAGAGTGCCTGATTTCAAAGAGCAGACAGAAAAAAAAACAACCACAAAAAAAAGGCAGAGCACCTGTTCTTAACAAACATGACAACCTGCTAGAATTTAATCTTGAGATGTGCTTAAGAGTGTGACAGAGATAACCAGAAATAACTGTGCACTGGGATAACAAATTAAAATCCAGAAGACAGTCAGGCCACAGGATATTGGATTTAAGACCATGAAGAGGTTGTCAGTGTTTATGACATTTCATTGCTGGCAAAATATCAATGTACTCAATGTATATATATGTTTGAATGCTAAAACTAGGTGAAAGTCAACTCCATAGGAAAACTTGTCATCATAAGCAGTTGAGCGTCCTCAGTTACAGTCAGTCCCGGAGGCCAAAAGCAAGGCTGAATGTATATTCTATGAGAGAAATATAAGAAACTTTACTCCAATGAAAGAGAACTGAGATGTTTTATTGAAGTGAAAAACTGATTTTAGGTCCAGTTCAGTATGGCTAATCTGCTCATGTAGTATTAATGGGAAATAAGAAAATTAGAATTCTTGGGAGTGGTCCGGTTTGAATCCTGCTGTCAGGTCGATCACACTGAGCTGGCTTTTCCCTTGCCATGAATAGAGTGAGTGTGGCCCCGGGATTAAAAAAAACATTATATTGTGGAGTTTTCCAGATGTTGCAGATTTTTCCATGTCTGCTCTCCCACATTGATGGCGTTTCACAGAATCACAGGATATTTTGAGTTGGAAGGGACCCACAAGAATCATCGAGTCCAACTATTAAATGGCACCACTGCCTCCCTCACCACAGTACTAAAGTGGATTTCTTTCTTAGAGCAAGAATCAAATCCCTAAATTCTCGATGCCTGTTCAATTGTACTTGTCCGACCCTACTTTACTAATCAAGCAGAACACTTCATATGTTCTCATATTTTGATTTAGCTTTGACTAAATCAGACAAGTTTTAGAAAAATACGGAAATAAGCTGTGACAGAGAGGTAAAATTTTAATGATCTTCACATGTACTATTTTAGGAGTGTTTTATGGATAACAGTGTGAAACATGACCGACATGGTAAAGCATTTTGTCCTTTCCCTCATCAAACTTACTAATCTTTTACCTTAAAAAGGGCAGTATTTCTCACAAAACTTAATCTCTCATTGCATCTGACCAGAGATCCAACCTATAATATTATCCGACAGTAAATACATAACCTCATCAAATCACTTATTTTCCCATGTTTCAGTGATAATTTGAAGGAATCTGAATAAATTACCTCGCAAATGGTACAGCTGCTCTCAAACAGCAGAACTAATGAATTGTCATGACTGGGAGAGGAGAGGTGCCTTGCATCCGTAATCTGAGACCGCTGACAGGATGATGCCTGAACAGGTTTAGACAGCGTTGCTAATTACAGGCTGAGAAATTACAGCCACTTTTAAGTTAATGGCTGGTAAACACTCAAGCCTTTTCATATCCATGGAATTCTGGTTCCAAAGGCATTATAAATAAAAAAACCTGGGGACACTTCCATGTTTGTTTTATTGGTTTTGTTTTTGAATAGAGATGTGTTAACACTTTAAAGGCAAGTGTGCTCAGTCATAAGGAAAAATTCAATTATTCTACTCCTCCATCAATTCTTCTCCTCAGCTAAGTATGCAATGTTGTAATGAAAAATGTCAGTGGTGTGAGGGTTATACCAGCAATAAAATCATTTGCTCTCTGTTTTTCTCTGAAGATGCTAAATCTAACATGCCAGTTATATCTCTAGAGTGGGTTTGAGTGAGTGGTGAATACTAGCTCAGTCAGCAGAGTTTTAAATCAATCCTTGTGTTCTGCAAAAGCAGGAGTACCTTGTCAGCTTAGAAAATGTTAATGGACTATCTGTTAAGCATGACTTGAATTACAATCGCAAACTTAAATTTCACTGTACTCATCATTTCTGCTTTTTATTAGTATCTCTCAACAGTATCTCACATAAATTCTTTGATATGCCAAATGTCTCAAACCACAGATCTGTGATACATAACACAGGGAAGGTGAGAAAGGCAGGTAAACAACACTAGAAATACAGTAAATTCAAATGGGCCTTGAATCTGTGATACTGTACATGCTTTAGTGCTGCTTAATATTTATCAGCCCAGGAGTTTTATTTCCAGACCTGTCTCACTATTCATCCTCTCTGCTATCTTAAAAGGAATGCAAAATCTAAATACTTACTAATACTCTTATATTGTGAGAGAAATATGTATATAATATTAATACTTTCTAAATACTCTTAATACTCTGATACTGAAATGCTCAGTCTTGCTTTGATATTCACATAAATAAAGAAATAAATTTAAAAAAACCAGATACACACAGACATTTTCAAAGGTACAGAAAGATCTTTCTACCAATAAACTGAAGGAAGTCAAGTTGTTTAATTTATCAAGGTGACAATTGAGATGGAATTTGATGGATGTTATGTGAACAGTTTTATCATTGACGAAAAGGAGAGGGGGTGAAGGGGCCTTTAAATTTACAGGGAAGACCATGACATAATCTGATTTATGGAAAAATTCTAACAAGAACTAATGTGACACACATCCACAAGAAGGGAAAGAAAGATGAGCCGGGTAATTACAGACCTGTCAGCCTGACCTCGGTCCTGGGTAAAGTCATGGAACAGATAATCCTGAGTGCTATTATGCAGCCCCTGCAAAATAATTATGGTATTAGATTTAGTCAGCACAGATTCAGGAGAGGTAGGTCCTGCCTGACAAACTTGATCTCCTTCTATGAACTGGTGACTCGCCCGGTTGACGATAAAAAGGCTGTGGATGGTTGTGTACTTGGGTCTTCGACAGTTTCCCATGGTAAGTTTCAGAAGAAACTCTCAGAGCGTGGATTGGATAGGAGCATTCTGTGCTGGGTTAGGAACCGGTTGGATGGACAAGCACAGAGAGTGTTGGTGAATGGTACCACATCCAGGTGGCCGCCAGTCACTAGTTGAGTCACACAGGGAACGGTGCTAGGCCCAATAATGTTTAATATTTTTATTACAGAATCAC
>WEKX01009963.1:108574-126028 GCA_013390025.1 Pitta sordida | reverse complement strand
CGGAATAACCTGTGAACCTGTGAACGAAGGACACTACATTTATTCTGAGGACAGGAAATCACCACCTTGAGTGTGTGACTTTGAGCTGTATGTAGAGTTTATTTGTGCTGCTCTAATAAAAGATATTCTCTCTTCCTATAAACTTTACTTCTCATTGAAAAGAAGGACATCTTTTATGGGACACTGTAAAATTGTCATGCAATGAAGGTAAGTCTGAAGATTTATTTTTAAAATCCTAAACTTAAATTCTCAGGGTTTTTCTGATGTCACTTTGTTTTGACAGTCAGACTTTTGCAAATTTGGTCATCTTATCTGGGGAGTAATCTTATACCCTCTCAACTGGTTTTGCTCACTTAGGAGGGAACTCTTTGCCCATTCAGGAAGTAGAGTGTGTCTTTATAGTCTAGCTAGGGGGTGTGGGGCTGGATGGTCCTGGGTCCCTTCCAGCTCGGAGTGGCCTGCTAGACTGTGAGGGAACTAGGTTGTGCTACCGCTCTGGGATGGGCTTTCAGTCTCTGCACGGGTGTTAGATGGTGAGTTGGACTAGATGATCCTTGTGGGTCCCTTCCAACTCATAATATTCTGTGATTCTGTGATTCTGTATAGGAAATTCCCTGCAGCATGTTGTATGGCAAGATAAAGTACCTTGGTAGTCCTTGTTGAAGAACAGCTACTATGTGCTTGAAATCCAGAACAGTAACTTCCAACTTCTATAAAATATGCCACACACACTGAGAAAATTTATAGTCTGTGATGCTGGGGGTGGAAGGAATGTTAATTAACATTTAAGATTGAGAGGGCTGTCTAGGGAGCAACTTTGACTTAAAGGACATTCCTTTCAACTAAAAGCTAACAGTCTGTGACTGTTTGCAGCCCCTTGCTTCTGAGCTAAGTTAATACTGGGTGTGTCACTCTACAGGCTTCACCAAGAGACATCTCTCCATATTCACAGAATCACAGAATATTATGAGTTGGAAGGGACCCACAAGGATCATCTAGTCCAACTCATCACCTAACACCCGTACAGAGACCGAGAGCACATCCCAGAGCGTAACACCAACCTAGATTGTGTTGTTTACTATTTGATTCCTCAGAAACATGACAGTTAGCAAGTGACTTACAGAGTTCATCCCTCCCAGGGATGGATCCTTGGCTTTGCTACCATTGAAATGATTGTTTTTCCTCACCTCTTTTACTTTTTTTCTAAGACAGTGTAGTGGTGCATTCCTTGCCCATCCCCTGCAGGACACACTATGATGTGAGAATGCTTTAAGCAACCTTAAAACATTCATGTATAACAAACACTACATAGATTGTGTCTCCACAAACACTTGGCAGAGAACTTGGGAGCAGAGAGATGTGCTAAGTGTCCATAGTTAATAAAACTTCTGTCTGACTTGTTCTAAATTGTAACTGCTTATTACACCTTTGGAATCCCTAGATTCTCCAAGAAAGGTTAGCTGTCAGCTTCTGAGACAGCAAAATTTTAGTCTGATAAGTTGACAGAGATATAAGATTGAGGCTACATACAGATTTGTGGAGGCACATATTAATAAGTGCTGCAAACATACAGAGCTTTCAGGAAACATAATTTTCCGAAATTATGTGGACAGACACCCATAACTTTAATTTCTTTTCAGACATCAGTAGGAAGAAAAAGGCTGACAGGATGTCAGGGAAGGCTCTTGTAGAGCAGATAGAGATTTTTTTGGGACCATAGTATTTTTCAAGGAGACTCTCAGATGCTACACAAGTCCGGCACACATACTACTCTCTGAACATTAGCAATAATTAGTGTTTTCCTATGAAAGCCAAAGCAAGCAGTGTCAGACAGGACAACAGTACAAAATGTGAGCCCATCCGTATGAGTTAAACTTGATGGAATGGATGGGGTTGGGGGAACTGCACAGCTCGGCTAGTGAAAGAGATACGAGAATTAACTGTGTACTGGAAAGACAGCAAAGAAGGACACATGCAAAGATCAGATCATAAGAAACTCGTTGGAGCTTGCTGATTGAATGGAAGGAGTGCCTAAGATGCAACGTGTAATATTATTGGACAGTTGGGCTGTGATTACTTCTTTAGATCAATAGTTTTATTATGTATTAGTTTCATAGGGGTATAAAAAAGCATAACATGTAATAATCAAGGTCTTTCTTTGCATCCACGATGAGAGTCTGGCATAAATCGCTATATCCATCTCTTTGTCATTAATGGAATGATCCCCTTTCAGAGAATGAGTGGAGTTAAGGAGTCCTTTCCAGAATTTGTGGAATGTGCCTAGTTAACATTACACACATGTGCAGAAAGACTAAGAATTTATGTAACTGTTGATGGTTCCTTGGAAACATCAATAGGAAGCGCTGGGTGATTGAAGAGGAGATCTGATTCATGTATGTTTTCCATGAACAGAACTAAAAGCCAAGGAATCCACTAAGTCCAGCCTGTCAAACTTTTCGAAGAGGAATGAGAGAGAAAAATATGTGAAAAAAAATTCTGTAGAAAGTATGAGTCACTCAGTTTTCAGTTAACCATTTTAATTACAGAGAGTAAAATAAAACCATAATTTGCCTGGTCATTGATGAGGAGGCAGATGAGTAATTTTCCAAATGGTCCATGTCTCAAATTATACTTATGAATTAATTGTACTCTGGAGCCAGAAGAACAGACCCACAAACTTGATCATCTGCCTTGACTGTTTAAGCGTAGCTTATACTAAAAACTGTTCCCACTTACAAGAAAATTCTCAATCTATTTTAATCTGATCTTTGTTTGGTGATGCTGAGATCCTTTCCTCAAAGATCTTGATGAGCATGAAGTAGCTAGCTGTTTTTTGCCTTTTCCAAAAGCTGTTTTATTTTGTTTATGATGGTAGAGACCATTAGCAAGATGAAATCAGTGAGCTGTGTCCAGTGACAGTACTGATAGACATCATATCTGAAGCACTCTTTTGGCATGTAGCACACATATTCTGTGAACAAAGCACATCTATCCCAGTGTCTTTGAGGCTGAATCACAAGTTCTCTTGCTTTACCATTCCTTGCTGAGCACAAAACACATTATCAAAACCAAAGCTCTTTATCACCCATGTAACTGGTTTTACCCTGGCTGGATGCCAGGGGCCCGAACGGTTGCTCAGTCCCAATAATAAGATGATATACAAAGCGTGGTTTGGAATAAGGCAGTTTAATATGAGTACAAATAAAGTAAAGCTGAAGCCCGCGCAGAAGCAAAGTAAAAGAACTAATTTCTACTTCCCATCAGCAGAGGTGTCCACATCCAGGGAAGTAGGGCCCCTACGTGTCTTAGAAGGCAGTCATCAAGAACAATGAATGCCCCCCTCTTCCTTGCTCCCTTCCTCAGCTTTTATACCTGAGCTGATGTCATATGGTATAGAATATCCCTTTGGTCAGTCTGGGTCAGCTGGCCTGCTCGTGTGCCCTCCCAGAATCTCATCCTCAGTTGGGGGGAAGGGACAGTGTGCCCAGTTGTAGTCAAAACACTTGTGTGTTATCAACACTTTTCCAAAGCACAGCATTGTGAGGACTGCTCTGGGCTCAGACAGACCCAATACAACCCAAATCTGTCATCCTGAGTCACAGATGTAATGCTGGATTTATTAACATGTTTTTCTTGCGCATAGTGTTGAACAACTGTTTCTATAGCTTTACAGAGACTCTTTGGTCTTAGACTATTTTACAATATTCTATCACTTAAGATATATTTGGCTGCATTTTGGTCTCCTGTTGTCATCTGTTTCTGAAACTTCCCTAGAAGACTCTAGAGGAAATGTGTTCTCTATAACACTGTTAATTTGGGTACATGCTGAACATGGCTTTAAAATAGCACAGCCACTTACCTGCTGGGATGCCACTAGGGCATCCCACGCTAGTGTCTAGGGCTTGGAAACCTACTTCTCTATTAAACATTTAGCTGCACTTTTCAAGTTGCTGGAAAGGGAACATCTATTCATAGCTATGGCAGTATGATATTCTTCATTATTTACCAGTAATAACTGCTCTCTTCAATGTTAGGTGTTTTGTCCCTGTATGAAGCAGTAGAAAAGCCTCTGTTATGCAGATGTAATTATTTGCAGAGTGAGGGTTTTTTTGTCCCTCTTTCTTCATCACTGTTACCTTCTTTTAATCCCCTTCTTCACATACTATCTTCAGTCTCTGCTTGTTATTTTTCTTCTCCAAGTCCAAGCTTGAATATCGTGAACTATTTCCACTGAAAATGTTTTTAGTTGCCTTTCACAAATAAGTGACAAGCATGAAGACAGGACTGCTGGGTGTACTTCAGCGTCTTCAGTAGTCCTGTGAAATGCAAGGCTTTCCTCAGAGTGATCTCAGTAATTGATTCTGCCTGGGACTCAAGAGGGTTTACATGACTTGAAGAACCAGGTCTGGTAAGAGAAGGCAGAGCTATTGTATTTAACTAGGAGGAGGCAGGGTGGGGTTGGGAGAAATGGGTGAGTTTCACCTTTAACCTAAATTTAGAGCTGTTATCAATTTCTAGCCTTGTTAACAAATTTCTAATTTTCCTCCTTCCAAAGATTGCAGTCTTTTCCTGTCTGAAAAGATAATTTATGAAAGACAGGAGTAACATTGGCTTAGAAAGCCTAACTCTCCAATTCTAGAAATTATCTGGACAGTAGTGCTGGATATATGTAATTTCTATGATAGTTCATCATGACAGTACAGGAATTTTGAAACAGCCTTGAAGGCTGCCTAGTCAGCATTATGCTGTCATTTATGTCTATGGTAAGAAAATTATTACATGGTTACAAAACATTTTTTGAAGGAGAGCGGAAAAAACTATCCCTCTAGAAATTCTACAGAAGGCATCTGTCATTTTGACGTCTTTTAAACTTTGGTTTGAAAAGTTCCGTTGTTCTACACAGTTGTTACTTCCATTGAGGAAGTGCGCATATTCTGCTACTCATGCTAATTACTGATAAGGAAAAGGCAGGAGGGCTCAATGTTGAAACATTTCCTGCATTTGTCTCTCTTTTACCAAGTCAATTCCAGCAAGGTGGCAACAGATATAAAAGTGTCTTCTGTAATCTCCCCACCCCCTCCCCTGTACAATTTTAAAATTTCTTTTATTTCAAGATTAGAAGATAGAGGCTCATGTCTTGTCAAAATGGGCTTCACAGGCTACATGTACTGAGAAGCAGGAGGGCAGTTAGGCAAAAGGCCATGCAGATGAGCAGAAGAAGGGAAAATTGACTCATTTCTTCACCAGAAAACTTAATATGAGCCAGCAGTGTGCCCAGGTGGCTAAGATGGCCAATGGCATCCTGGCCTGTATCAGGTACGGTGTGGTCAGTAGGACTAGAGAAGTACTGTACAGCCCTGTACTTGGTGCTGGTCAGATCACGTCTTGAGTACATGCCCAGTTCTTGAGTACACGCCCAGTTCTTGAGTACATGTCTCCAGTCTCCCTGTTTAAAAAGGATGTTGAGCTGCTTGAGAGGGTCCAGAGAAGGGCGAGAAGGGTGAAAGGACTGGAGAACAAGCCCTGTGGGGAGCGACTGTGGGAGCTGGGGTTGTTCAGCCTGGAGAAGAGGAGGCTCAGAAGTGACTTCATTGCTGTTTACAACTACCTGCGGGGAGGTTGCAGTCGGGTGGGTGTAAATCTCTTCTCTCAGGCTGCCAGCACCGGAAAAAGAGGACATGGCCTCAAGCTATGCAAGGGGAGGTTTAGGCTAGAGGTTAGGAAGACTGACCTCTCAGTGTAATGGACTGCCCAGGGAGGTGGTGGAGTCACCATCCCTGGAGGTCTTTGAGGAAAGACTGGATGAGGAACTCAGTGACATGGTCTAGGCGATGGGAGGCTTGGATGGGTGGAGTGTCATGCCCATGGCTCCAGGGTTGTGGGTTCGATTCCTGGGTGGACGCTCGCTTGGGAGTTGGACTAGATGATCCTTGAGGGTCCCTTCCAGCTCGGAAAAACCTGTGAACCCTAGACACTCAGTTTGTCATTTTAATTCTGGTAACTAGGATTTCCAGCTCTTCAGTCATATAATACTTTGCAGAGAGACTGGGAGGAATAAACTCCAGCATATTTCCTTCTTTCTAGATCTCTCTAGCTCTTGAGGTAGTGCTGTAAAGTTTGTAAATGAGATGGGTTAAATTTTAAAGTTGATGAGTAAAAATGGAATTCAAATACTTTAAAAATTTTTTTCAAACTGGGATTTTAAAATCATTTTTGTCAGCAATATTGAGGCAAGTAGTGAAGTACTGAGGTCAAAATTAGATCATTTACATCTTGCTATATGTTAGCATAACATGCCTAAAAATGTTTTTAAAATCTAGGCATCCTTAATATTTGCAGAGCAGTGGACAAATGTAAAGAGTCCTTTCTAGAGTTCAAAAGGTTTTCAATTCCTTTGAAAAGAAGGTTAAATGTCTCTCTGGGAAAGAAATAGTAATTTATGTACTCTTGAGCTACAGTACCAGAATTAGAAAACATTTATAGAAACTTTATTATAATTTAACATTAACATTGGTGGTCCTTTGACCATCTGGGGTGATTTTAGTTTATGATTCTTGGTCTTTGCTTGGAAATGTTGGGTAGAAACAGCTCTCTTCACGTCTGTTATGACATTCTTTGCATCTTTATCAGGATACACGTAGGTCAAGTCTTTCTAATTTGAGGTCTCATTTGAAGAATGGCAAAAAGAATAAGCACCTGAAACAGAGACTGTTTTACTAATTACAGCCTTTCCAGATTTTGACAGCCGTACTTAAAATCAGCATTCATGTGGAGAATTAGCCTGTGTTTAATTACTTTTTTACCTTCAAAAATTGTCATCAAAATTATTTAAAATTTAAAAATAAATATTTAAATTTAACAAAAGAAACACAGGAGATAGAGTGGGAATCCTTAGAAGTTCCTCTGCTCTATCTGAAGACTGATGATCTAGAATCTCTTTCATCTTAGTAGAAAAAGTATTCAAATGTTGCATCTTAATGAAAAAACTAGACTGGCTGGGTGGCTGTTTGGCAGGGGTGGGGAGGCAGAACTATATATTGCTGACCTCCCTGCTGGGATGTGGTACTTAAGCTGGAAGCAAGTACTTACCTGCAGTCTCGTGAGTTTCCCACAAACCTAAAGGAATTCCTTCAGGAGTTTTTCTGCATCTTGATACAGTCTGCTGTACATAACCCCCAAATATTTTCCAGTAGAACATTCGCATAGGTAATTGTTTGCCGTGTTTTTATGCAGTTGATTTGTTTGTGCTCAAGTCCATTCTTCATTGTTCAGTTATTTCCACTGAATTTCACTCTGTTGTTTTTAGAACTTTTTATAAATGACCTCTAGGATACTGGAATTCTATCTGGTTTGGGATTGTGTATGTTTTGCATCACATAAATACTGTGATTTATATAGCACTGAATGCAAGACCACTTTGCCAGTCCATGGCTTGCAATTCTCTGCTGTATTCAGCTAGTTTTATCCATCCCTTAAAGTTCAACTGGGAGTATTTTCAGCTAGGCAATATTTTCTTTATTTGCCTTTCTGCCGTGTGAACCAGTGTCTAGGGCCCTGATGTTGTCAAAACATAACAGTTACTTTGTCTCCTTTATTTGTCTTATTCTACAAGGAAATTAGATTGTCTTGACCCAATGTTAGTAGTTGTTTACCCACTCAGTTAATTGTAGACTTATATACTATATGTATTTTTTAGAAACATTACTGGTTTGGCACACTGTTCAGTGTTGGATAATGAAAAGACTAATGGTATAAGAGGATCCTCTAAGAGAAACAATGATTTCCATGCACTGTACATAGAAGCAAGACCCAAATATCAAAGAAGGTGGACTGTACATGGTCAAACTAGAGCAATATCAAAGATATTTATTAAAAATACATAACACCTGGATAATTTCCTTTATTTTTATTGAAATATTCTTTAGAAATGCTAATGAGATCTAATAAGAACTGGAAAGAAGATACTACAGAGTATCTGGAAGTCACATATTTAAATTGTAGTGAAACAATCCCATATTTTTTTAAGTGGATGCAGTAGCCCAGGCTGGACTACAGAAAGATTTTGGTATAGTCTGAGGTGAGAAGGCTAGAGCTCTCGATGTATAAATTCTGATTCTTATGTTTATATGGTTTATTAATTTTGGGTGAAATAACATAAAGTACAGCTAAACAAATCCACAGACAAAAATGGGACAGGAAGACCCTGGAGAAGACACTAAAGTAAAATGATGTGATAGTCCAACTGTAGTACTTTACCACAGAAAAACTCAAGTATTGATAAGTTTTCAAAAAGATTACGTAGCAATTTCTGTCAGATGTCAAAAGGGATAGTGTTTTTCTGAAGTCCGGAACAAATAAACTGCTTAAAGATATCTAAGCTTTTCTTAAAGGAGAGAGGCAAGACAGAGAGAAGTACTCTAGCTCTTGTACCTCTTGGGAAGAATGAAATGTAACCTTACTTCAGAGTAAGGCCTGAGAATTCAGGATAATAAAGTGAAACTCTAAGAAACTGGCATAGGAAAAAAAAATGGTGTTGAACCCACTAATCTCTGAGTGTATAGACAGTAGTGTTATTATATTAGAGTAGCAGTGCAAAGGAATACCAGATGATAGAGAACCATATAGCAAACAGATTAGATGTATAGAATGATTAAAGAGAGGGTAATGTACTGATCATTAAAAGGTTGTCCTCTAAATCTAACTCAATCTCTCTTAAAGTAAAGGCATAAAAATCTAGTGTATAATGGTAAAAGAGCAAGGAGCAATAAGCACTAAGAGCTCATGATGCAGGAAAAATAATGTAAGATAAACTTGATTAATATTTTGGAGATTGAATTACAGATGGCTGCAATGGAACAGATGTAATTTGTATGGCTGTCAGATCCTGCTCCTATTTTTACAGATGAAAATTTTGACTGGCTGTTGTCATCCATCAAGGATTTTTTGGTGACTGAACTCAGAGAACAGGGAATAACACATCCCTAGTATTCACTGAAACATTGTCAATACCCATTCAAACATTGTTTATGCCTATTTGCATAGTCAGGTAGGAAGTGAATAAATATATAGATCTGTGATTTGAGGAGAAGTAGGGCAACAGATATGAATAACACTGCAATCTTGTTTTGAATTGAAAATAAGATCTAAATGTGAAGTTCTAAAAATATAGTCTGCTTACTGAGACGACACAATGCACTTGAGGAACTTGTGCGACAGGTTTTATGGTGAGGGATGTGGTAGCAGTGTCAGGAGTGATGGAGAGTGTTGTGTTGGTAGCAGGATGGCAACAGGTTAGGTAACAGGTTTGGCTAGATTAGGTAATAGGTGATAGGTTGGACTTGATGATCTCTATGGTCTTTTCCAACCTTACTGATTCTGTGAATCTGTGGTTCTGTGAGTGTAAACCAAGGTGGGGTAATGCCAGAGGATTGCACAGGCAGGAGGGAGACAAGCCTGTAACCTCATTCATCCTGCAGGAAGTGATCCTTAGGAGTGATCTTCCCTCAAAATACTTCCTAATTTTGAAGAGGACTAGTTGGAACACCTTAGAACAGAACTGTGGAATAAAACTTGGAAATGCTCTCAGTTTCACCTCCAGCACTTGCCTGGTCATCAACAGAAATGCATCCTGAATCACAGAGTCAGGAACAATGAACTTGTGTTATGCTCACAGTTCCAAAGTGTGAGTTTGGACTGGGAATTCCAAATTGGAATTCCTCTTTGCAATGGGAATTAAGATCCCCAGATAATGTCTAAACTGCTAATAAAATATGTACTCAGATTATGAAGGATAGTAAGGTGCAAGGTAGTGACAAGACAGTAATATTGCAGAAACTGATCTGATTAAAGAAGAAACATGGATAAAAAAAGAAAATAACTTTATCTAAAAGTCAGTTTTAATTCTAAGAAATTGGTTTGGATAATGGTGGATTTCAATTGTAGATTCCAGTGGAATGTGTGAAAGAGCCATCAGTGTATAAGCAGAGGTCTGGAAGTAACATTTTGGCTCACTGACTACCCTTGTTGCTGCTGGCAGCTATGGCATACAGTTCTCTCTACAAAATGGAAACACAACTGCCAATAACCTTCAAAGTTATGAAGTTAGTAAAAAGCAGTAAAATAATTGCAATTTAATAGCATCTACAGCATAGGGATAATTTTAAGTGTATCCAATGTACAGTGCAACAAATATTGAGGAAAATAAAGTAGGTCGGAGAGCACATCGTTGTTGCCACATAGCTGGGAGGAGTTGCTTGATTGCTATGTTACTGCTTACCCTGAGAATATTGCTAATTTAATGTTTACACATCAAGATGTAATATTTTGGTACAAAAGCAATTAAAGTGGCAGGAATCTTTCTCTTAGTCATCTCAGTTCTACTCTAGATGTCTTTTCTCAGTTGGGCACCTGAATTTTCACATCAGACAGTGATTAGAGGAGCCAAGTTTTAACAAAATAATTTTAACTCAGAGAGCTGACTACACAGCTTCTGTATCTCACTGCTGGATACTTAGGATAAGTACTGAGCATACAGGCCTTTGGAAATGCTGGCTCTGAGAAGAAACAAACATATGCTGTGGGTGAAGGAAATGGGGGGCTAATGAGGCTTTTGTCACTTGCCTCTCCCTGCAAGTTGTGTAGCTCCCTCTCTTTAGCTTGCTGTTTAGCCTGCAAGCCTCATGGAAACAGACTGCCACATTCTAAGTTTTTACTGTGCCTTGCTGATCATGGGAGCCTTTCATAACAGAGTATTTGCTGTACTGATGACTGAAATATAACGGCATTTGCCTTCTGTGCTTTTCCTTCCTATTCTTCAGCAATAGCATAAGCCAAAGCAGGGAGAGGGTTCGCTTTTTCCCAGAAAACAGGGCATCCTAAAGGAAAACTCCTCTGAGCATGCAGCAATATCAGTCTATCCAAGCCACAAGGGACCACACTATGTCTTACTCGTGCTTTGTAGCTGTATGTGGTAGAGAACGCAGTAATAAGCTTACATGTAGCATGTTCAGGAATTCAGCATTTTCATCTCTGGTTAGGAAAAACACTTACTGAACTCAGTTGGAACAAAGACCAGGAGAATATTCCATTCTCCAGTGTCCAGGCTGAGTAAATATCCTCTCCCTACTCAGCTCTGGCAACGGTGTTGTTTTCATGGCCAGTCCCTGCTTGCAGGACAGTAGCTGATCAGCAGGTACAGGAATTTGTGTGTTAACTGTGTGTTCTTCTCTAGCTCAGCTCCTTCTTCTCTTCATCCTATTTGAAGGGCATCCATAGCAAAGATTTTGCTGTCTGTGGGTGTAATCCCAGGACAGTTTAGTTTAAGGTTTTAAGTCCCTTTAAGCCTTGCCATTTACCCTTTTTCCAAGAGAGTAAAATTAAAGTATTTTTCAGCGATAAAAGTAGGCAGAGTAGAATTGTAAAGGGAGTTCATGTGGAGCCTGGCTGTATGAGGTTTCTTCCAGTTGATGTAGCTGACGACAGTCTGACTCACTGCTCTTCCTTGATCTGTTTCTCCACCACCATTAGGTCTTTCACAAATGAGTGCTTAAATGTCCTTCGAAATGAACAATACAGTTTTGTAATTGTTTGACTGGTCAGTAGAAAAGAAGATGAGAGGCTGTATCACAGAGAACATTTACAGAGGTCCCATGCTTATCCGCAATCCACATCTCTGCGGTTTCAATACTTCACTTCAGTCTATTTTTCACTGAAAAGTGGTGCCAAGAGCAGGAGCAGAAAACGCTGTGAAGGCAGTCAGCTCATAATTATGTAAATGAGCTCATGACTATGTAAATAAGCCCTGCTCAGGAGCCACTGGGGTAGCAAGGGAAAGAAGCCAGGAGCTGCGTGCTGCACAGCCCAGCCCGGCCCAGCCTATCTGGGATGTGTTTAATACAAATGTGTGTTCTCTGCTGGGCAGCAGGAGGGGGCTGACATTATGTGTCTGTGCATGACAGCGTGAACAGGAGGCACCTTTCCCCCCTGCGGCGGGCAGGCCACTCGAGTTCTTGTTCCCAGTCACGAGTCAAGTTGCCAAGGTCAGGAAAAAAGAAAAAAAAGGGAAAAAATAAAGAAAAAAGAGTCAGTTTAATAGTTGAGGCATCCCATCCCATCCCATCCCACTTTGGCGAAGGGAGGGAGCCCGGAAGGCAGCCGTGAGTGGTGCAGCCCAGCCCAACTCAGCCACATCGTCATCCTGTCCCTGAGGGGGGTGGGGCAATGGGCAGGACTTAATTGCATATTCATAAGTTCGCTGTCTTTGCAGATTGTGGCCTTTGTGCCCTGTTGCCAGACCTGTGGACCTGAAATACCCAGGGTGTCACTGTATTTCTAGGCACTTTTACTGTAAGAAACTTCCCCTATGAGCATAGCTCTGAATAATAGGAAAAAGGAACATCTGTTCAGGTCTTCCACAAAGTGACAGTAATATCAGCGTAATGGATGAAATTTCCAACAGGAGACTATTAGGCTTTCTTGAATAAATTAATGTTATACAGTTTAATGAAGGTCTGAAATAGATATGAGAATTAAAGACAGTATAACAACTAGGTATTCTGTGGACTTTTACTTGAGTTGATATAAAATTCTCTTTTTCAGATAATTGCATAAACTGTATTTTTCAAGCTGTCTTAATGTTCTATGTCAACTGCACTATATTGCAACAGCAGAGCTTTTAAATTATGACCTTAACTGATGAGTAAAGATATCAGCCATAATCTCCATGATATTTATACATTCAGTTGGATCAATCGACCACCACAAAGACCAGGGCTGAAAAGAGTTAGCTGGGCCCAAGTGGTTTTAGGACTTGTTTCCTATTAGCCCCATTCAATTAATCTTGGATTGCATCTATCCCAGTGGGTTGTGATCTCTGATGGGTCTGTAGTTTGGGATTGGATGCAGGTGCTTAATTCCTGCCCCTAACTTCTGCCTGGCAAAATCGATACTACACTTGTAGGGAAGAGAAGCTGTTATAAAGGATCTGGCTACTCTGGCTCTATGTTTGTTGAGTTAGATATCAGATTGTTTTTTATTCTCTGTGATTCTGGAGCAATGTTTATTTATTAAGGTTCTCCTTTTTATTGCTGCATCATGCCAAAACTTTAGTTTGTTGTAGCAGCTTCAATATACTGGTGAGTACTTACTTTTAAGTGACCTTTGAGTGCTTGTTGACTCTTTGGAATTTCTTTCCAAGTGAATTTCAATAGACTTGGAAATGTTCTACAACGTCTGGATTTGTGTCTCTTTGGATTGACCCTAGTACATTATTGATAGAAACTGTTGATGTAGTATCTGATGTGTTGCAAATTAGATAATTTAAGGAAGTATTTCAGTGATATGTATAAATACATTATTGTGTCTTGTAAAAAAAATAACTGGTTTGGGGTTTTTTGTTGTTGTTTTGGTTTGTTTGTTTTCATATTTTCTTTTTCTTTTTTTTTTTTTATTTTAGGAAAGCTGGGTCTCATAGAGGAAGAGTGAAGTTACTTTACTTGGCCCTAAACAAAAGATCTCTGTTTAGGTGCCTTATGTAGCATTATTGTTGTAGCTAATTGTGTCCCTGGGCTCTCAATTTCAAAAATGAGCACTTATGACACTTTAAGTAGTTGCCATGGAAATCCTCACTGTATGAACCTCTTCAGTGAATACCTTATGGCAGATAAATTATGTCTATTATTTCCCTAAACACATCAGAAACTCTAGTGGAAGGGCTTTTGCATGTCTTTAAAGCACAGGCAAATGAACTGACACTTGTTTGTTCTAGCATATGTTTCCAAACTGCACTTCAAGTCAGATAAACCAATCTCTGATTCTAATAGTGTTTGAGAAAGCAATACAGTGAATTGAAATATGTTTTAGCTTCTAGTCCCCTTTCAGGTGAAGCTCTTTTTTTTATTTTTTTTAAGACTTCTGTATATAAGGCTTTAGGAATACTAATATGGGAGACATTACTGGCATTTGAATGCTTTTCATTGCTCTGCTGTAGAGTTCGCACTGAGCAGGTGTAATCTTTGCTACAGCAGGGTGAAATCAAGATAACAGAAAATATTAATATTTTTTGAGTTTGAAAGTATAACTCTTGTGGGTTGGGTTTTTTTGTTTCTCAGATGATTATCCAGTTGAATTTAGAGATCTCTTTGGACTATGATTAATTTTTTTGTTGAATTTCAAAATAATGGAATGGAAAAGAAGGTGGTTGTTTTTTTAGATGTTCTCATTGCTTTCCGTTGCTGTCTTCTCCAGGTATTTAGGTGTTCACATCAAAGTCTGGAAGTTTTTCCTTTCCATCAGAATGCAGCTAATAATTTCTGGATTTTCATAATTCTGTAAAGACTAATTTGCTGTAACAAGGGTGTTTAAAGCATCAAAAGTTTATTTTTATTAGTCCTGCAGGGCAAGAAATTTTATGATGACTGCCCATATGTTCATGAAAACTGTATTTATCTCTGTCTCGTTCCAACTGCACTGATGTTGATGCAAGTAGCATCTGTGACTGGTTTGGTGCCAGCTGCAACAAAAGCCAGTATCAAATATGGGTGGAGGTGGCACTTCACTTACAGTGAGATAAGACACACGTATGAGCTAGAACAGAAAAGAAGTTTGCTTTGCCACTTAAGAGCTCCCCCCATAGTAGATAAGCGGAGTACTTCATTCTCCCGAGCTTTCAGTCTGTCTCTCCATTCACAATGTTCCCTTTTAAAATTGAGTCTGCTTAGCTTCCAGTGCCAGACACTCTGGCACAGTTCCTCAGGCACTTAAATATCATTGTGGATTTGGGCTTCTGAGCCTACATCTTATTTCCCTCTGAGGGGGAGGAAGCTTTGCAAGCAGAGTTAATTTTGCTATACAGGAAATAAATGCCACGGAACCTCTCTATTACATTAAAATGTATAGCAAAGAACAGCTTTTGGTCCTCCATGAGGAATATTTGTGAGCTGTACATGCCCTACTGCCTGGGATGGTGGGTTATGTGGAGTAATTGGTTTCCAGTGAAGCCCAGGATAGAGCTTCTCTTGTATGATCTGCTCTTTCTGTCCTCCAGCAGTATGTATGGAGTGGATCCAAGCCACAGAGAGCACAGATGTAGCAGTTCCATAAAAGCTTCTGAAACATCCTGTGTCTGACATAAACAAAAATGACCTTTAGTATCTATCTCTCTGGCTGCCAATAATGGGCTAGTTGTGTTATGAACCTCCAAGCACACATGGCATGCTTGGCACAAATTTCAGCAGTATGGGCAAGATACAACTAATTACTGTATAAAAATACTCAGAAGGCACATACACGTGTGTGTATTTAGTGTATATGTATACAATATGAATTATGCAACTATGCAATGATATTTGGGTTGATGCAGTGTGCAGCAAAGCAACATTTGCTTTATTGTAGTGTAGCAACCTGATTCTGTTAACAAAGTGGCATAAATCAGGGCAGCTGCATCTAAAATGGCAAAGATGTAAGTAGTGACAAATTGTTTCAGTGAAGAATTGGGTGTAAATTGCCTCGCTTATATCCAAAAAAGAGATAGCTTTAGACTGCTGAACATTGTCATTCATAGTGGAAATAGAAGCCAGAATTGGTTGATTTTCATTTTAAACTCAAGGCCTGATGGCATATGGCAATCTGATTCCCAATTCCAGTGCTTGAATACAATGTGCTATCTTGGTTTTAAAGTAAGCTAATCTAGTAGATTCTGGTAGATAAATAAATGAATGCTTGTCCCTGTTTTGTGAAGCTTTTTCATGGTTTCAATCAATATTTGCGACTTCGCCCTTGGAGATAATAACAAGCTATTGTCTGATGAGCAGTCTTGTCCATTGAATGCTTATTTGCCACCCATTAGTGAAGCAGACAAAGTTTGAACCATGTGGGCTGTTAGTCTCAAATAACAAAAAACAATCAGTAACGTTTTTCTCAGGTTGTCATAAACAAAGCTGATCTATTTGTGGTTTGACAATCTGGGGCTGCATTTTTACCTTGTTAAAATGTGTTGTTCACCTTCTTTTTGTGATATATGCCAATGTGCAATAGATAGCTATATTTGGTCTGGCTGAGATGGAATTCATTTCCCTCACAGTGCTGTGCTTTGCATTGGTAGCTAGAAAGGCATCGATAACACACCAACATTTTGGCTATTGGTGAGCACAGCACTAGCACATTTCTTCCCCACTCAACAACAAGATCCTAGGAGGGCACACGAGCAGGCCAGCTGACCCAAACTTACCAAAGGGATATTCCATACCATATGATGCTAGGTCAGATATAAAAGTTAAGGAAATAAGGAGGAAGGGGGGACATTCATTGTCTACAACCATTGTCTGCTGAGAAGCTGTCACATGTGCTGAAGCCCTGCTTCCCAGGAAGTGGCCAGACATTGCTTACTGATGGGAAGTAGAGACTAAATCTTGGCATTTTCTGCTTTGCTTGTGTATGCAGACTTTTTCTTTAGTAAACTGTTCTATCTCAACCCACTTGTTGTTTTTCCATCTTATTCTCTCTGCCTTGTCTGGCTGGGGACAGGAGTGATAGAGTGGCTTGGTGGGCACCTGGTGTCCAGTCAAGGTCAATCTATTACAACAGCATAGGTCACAAATATGTTCTGGCAAATAATTGCCATGGGAACAATGAGTTTGTAACAATATGTGCTTTCTATCAGTACTTGCTTCCATTTAATAGAGGAATATTACCTGTAATTGTGTTTGGGGACTACGAATTATCCTCTGGCTTGCTAGAAATGCTGTGATGCTGCTTGCATGGTTCAGTTGAGCTGTACTAAGTGGGGGTGGAAATGCCTCTAACAGCAGATACCACGACTGGGATGCTCCTGTGGGACAGTCAAGATTTGAGTTTGATATCCTTCCTCTGTGCAGGTTTGGGGCTTTTTTATGGGGCTTTTTCTGCTTGAGATACTGGGGTTTTTTTTGTGGGACTACTGAGTAAAATGAGGTTATAGATCTCTGACTCTAATCTGCATGAAGAGAATGAGCTTTGCTTGGCTTTTTGAAAAAGTACAGGGCCTTGTGGCTCCTCAGTGAAGGTGAGTCTTTGAGCACCCTGGGTGCATCAGGGGGCGTATAAATAACCCTCCAGGTATTTCCTTGTGGTTCAGCTGTGTTGTGTGCGCAGCTCTCTGCTCAGCCCAACAGTTATTGCAGAGCCTAACAGGAGGTGCCCAAGTTTCCCTTCTGCATGGAATCCAGATGTTCCCCCGAGGTCTTCTTGGAAGAAGAGTATTACCAATAAGCTACATAAGGTGTGATGAATGTTTCAGTATCAAACCCCAGTAGTTTTTGGAAATCGTATACTGAAGATGACAAGCTTCAGTTCTATACTCTGGCATGTGTTTATGTCATGGTTTGGTTTTTTTTTCCTTCTGGTAGCGAGGGGTTTAATAGTTCCTGCCTGGGCCCTGTCGCTGCCAAGGTCATGAGCAGAAGGAGATAGAGATGTCTC